>SSSI01009992.1:0-26594 GCA_004796505.1 Oryzaephilus surinamensis
TACTAAACGAAAATCCAATGATTTTTCAGCGCGCTGTCATTTCAAATTTCTTCACCCTCTAGAAATAACTGGACACAGCAGCACAAGGAAACGTAAAAAAATATAAAAACTTTTCCCCAAGGATAAATAAAACTCTAACAGCTTTTCAATAGTACAGGTCTTTGCCTTTTTCTATTCTTTAAAGGATAGTGAGTGACCTTTAAATAAAATTTCATCATTTTTTTATTATAACATATAGGTACGAAGTATTATATAGAAGTAAATAGTTAATTATTGTGCGGTTTAATTTTTATTTAATTGACTCAAAACGATAATGGATTATTAAAAGTGCATTAGAATTTTCTTTTATTTTTCTTTGGTCCTACTAACTATTATAATACACGATTTGTACTTTGTTTGAGCGAATATTAAATTTTGAAATAGATTAATGATAAATTTGACATTAGAATGACAATATTTTATTGTCGACAATCATCATACATCTTGGGTGGTCATTATCATAAAATGTATAGGTATATGACGTATAAATTCAATGATGAACCGCGCGTTTCATGTGTAAATAATGACAAGTTCTATTTAGTTGCATTTCAGTATAGAACTACTGATTGGAAGCTGAGTTCAGTCTGACACAAAGGCCTTAAAATATCTTATATATACTCGTATATATCTTAGAATATACTACATATACATATATATATTTTCTACTCTTTTAACCAACGAAGGAACCGCACAATTCTTGTACTACAATCATCATTTTTCATTCCGAATCAACGATTAATTGTGTTTGGTGCTCCTTGGAATTCTATAAAAACAAATTACACTAATAGCCAATCGACTGACTTGAGCAAATTACTTTGTCCAATTCTGTTTTAGTTAATATATTGACATAGACTTGGATATATTTTTTATTATTAATTTTATTTTATATAAATTTGCATTAAAACGAATAGCGCTCAAAACTATATATGTATATTTATATACATACATATGTATAATATGTATTCGAAAGTACTTTTATTCAAAAGGCTCTTCTTTGTATATGAAATATGACGTTTATGACACTGAGAAATGGTGTTGGACATTGATTCTTTCAATAAAAATTTTTATCTGTCATTTTATATAATGATGTTTTATACTATTAGGAAAATATGTACTTGAAAATATTTGTATTTTTCTTTTTTTCTGTCTCTCTTTCTTCGTAGATTAATTTTATAAATAATATAATTGCGATGAGGAAGGAGGGTGTAGATGTTTTTTTATTTAACTATATAATAATACAGTCCTACATAATATTTTCATTATTGATTGATATAAATTTATAAAAGGACACCGCATATATACGGTAGGAGAATGATTCTTATATTATACTATAGATCATTAGATCAATTCTATGCTGCTACTGCGATATGCAATAGTAATATATCAAATAATTTTGACATGTGAAAAACTAGTAAGAAAACATTAATACAACTTGAAGATTTATAAATGACACTTTAACATTTATAGAAAAACTAAATAAACTAATGAAAATATTTTTCCTGAAATCTAATAATAATTAAGATAAATCTTTATTCCTTCTACATGTGAATGTGTGTGTTTGTAGCAAATATTTACTAGATTAAGAGCTTTGTTGTGGGGTGTGTGATATTTAACTGCATGACCAACGGGACTATACGTCATCAGTAAACCACAATTCCATATTTTACGAGAACGATAGTGAGTTATTGATGAGAATGTATATGTATCACGCGCTTTCACGAAACTTCCTTCCTTCTTTTTTTGTATTGTTTCCCCTTCTTTGTCACTAATACTAGTAAATTCTCAAGAGATTTACACCCGTACGCATTACCATTGTCCATATAATATCAAAAGTTGAGGAACATGAGAAAAGAATATGGTATCTTTTTATTTTTTTTTTCTTCTTATACTTTGATGACGAATCACCTTATTTTCATATATTGAAAGAAATATTCAAGGAAAATTATATATAAATACGGTAATATAGCTATAGGAAAATTATAAATCAGATTGTTGTGGTCAGTAAATAACCAATGTCCAAGTTAAGACATAGTATAAGATATAATCTTCTCTTAAAGTCCAATGTCTCTAAGTAATATATAGCTAACCATTTATCATTATATTTGATGACATCAAATTCAAGCACTTTATCAAACTATTAAATTTATATCATAAAGAAAAATTAGGAAAAATATTACTTCTATATTATATACATACGTACATAATATATAGGAAAATGCACATATGCAGTTAAAGATAAATATAACAGCCTACATTTGAAATGTTCAATTTAAAGATTAAAGATAATGTTTGATTTACATTTTATTTTCCAGTTGTTTGAATTGACAGCTTACATTTGGATTTTCTATACGGTCAGTAAATCCAATATACGCATATACATATATAAAGTTCTGTATTATATATTTTCAATATTTCATAAGGTGTACTCGTATTTTGTCCAAAATAAATTACTGTTGACAATTTTTTAATTAATTTTATACTTTATTCGAGAAAATTTGATATCTTGCAAGATATTAACCCTATCACAGTAATTTCCAAAAAACCGTATAATGAAATGTTGACAAGTAGTATTAAAAAAGCCGATTTTATCATTTTTATTTATTACGTTTTAGCTAATTATTTCTATAGGTATATAAAAATGCGACAAGCGTGTCTTTTATGCCTTCAGGCTAAACGTTTTATCAGTTAATCTATATGTAATACAACTTAACTATAAAATAGGGGTGGTTTACAAGGGTTTCTTGCACGCACATAGTAATTATAATTAATTCAAACAACAATACTAAATCGGAAAAAAACTACATATACAACTATAATATATAATATATATAAAAATGATGTTTATTGATATTGTTTTGATATGTTGTGTTCTATTTAAATTTGAGTCGATCTATTTTTGTGGCCTTGTAGGCCTTATACAATGTCGGCCTTTAGCCAAAGAGGCCCAGTGCCCGGTAAATAATGAGGCTGTGTGACTTACTGCGGGGGGGCATGCAAGACTTTACCCCCAGGTGGTCATATTCATTTCCAATCACCACTGGATACTGACTGAATCTGTTTTAATTTTCCATGAAGAAATTTATTGTTTTATAGTCATTTTAGTTTCACTTAAATTTTAATCTAATAATACTACAAACACATCTAAATCCAAATCAAATATACGATAATAATAAGAAAATGTTTATAATGAATGAAAATTTAAATTTCAAATTGTATTATTATTAATTGTTGCTTTGTTTTATTTGTTTTATACTTTGTTCTGTTGAAAGTAATAATTTTTTTCCTCCATATCTTCAATTGAGTATATTATTATGAAATGATTGTTCGATACGGTTAATTATAAGTGTATAGTAATGTATGAGTGAGAAAATGTGATCTGCGTATACAAAACATATGTAATTTTATAGTAAAATGTCACGTTTTTCAGTTAAATTAACTATTTAGTTACCATTTATATACTTTATCGTGACAATGGATATAATGTTAATACCTTTAATGGAAAACAACTACTAACCGCAGGTAGTGCTGGAATTTTTTTAGAAAATTTCATAATAACAGCTTATCTTTAATATAAACTCAGTGATTAGGGTCACTAATAGTTTTTTTACGTATATGTAAAATAAATGAATGAATACATTTTTGCGATTGTCCGAGATTTTCAGGTGTAAAGTAAATGACATACAAAAATGATTACCAGTAAGCGGTAAGCTTGTAAAATAGGATATTGTTACTTGTATAGTATACGTGCTCAGCATGTGGGAAAGTCCTACATAAGGGTACAAGAACGTTGAGAGATTCAACAATAATTATTCGATGATTTACGCGCTCATTTTGTTTGGTCTTTCTGTATTTAAATTACCTAGTCTCATGTCGAGAAATAATAAAGTCTTTACCTGTTTGAATTTTTTTCATTATTACAGTTTTTTTTAAGAAAATAAGAAAAATAATACGTTTCACTTTTGTGTTATTTGTAAAAACAATGAATTCAAAAAGAATATATAAATATATACGTATATCCATAGACATATGTAAATTGTACAGCCTGAAATACTATATAATTATATATATGTATAACAAAAAATATATAAAAAACTAAATATATATCACTGAATATAATCAATTGTTAAATATAAAAAGAAATTTGATTTTATTTTTTTCCACATTTATAAAATGATTGTAACTGATTCGTTTAATATAATTTCAATGTAATCATTTTATTCTTTTTCATTCTGCTTTTTTAATTCATAATAATTGTATGGGAACCATAAGATATTCTGTCGGCCATTGGTAGTCGACATAGTTATTTGGATGTAATAATAGATTATTTACTGAATCTTAAAACATAGTTTAATGTTGGAAAGAAGTGCATGCGTAAAATTAGCAAAATCGTTCGCAATTTTACACACACACAAAACATTCATTTGCATTTTGTTGAATGGAATATAAAAATTTTCCTTTTTTAACATATAAAATTGCTGTTTTGTTTAGTATATAAACGAAAATTTGCAAACTAAATTATGGACACGGTCCATCAACTTGGTTGGAAAAATTATAATTAAACGTTTTGGGACTTTTGTTATATATTTAATGTTGTACAATTTTTTTTATGTTTTGTTAGAAAATTAATTGATTCAAAAACTAAGAAATTATACAAGTGTCACAAACGGGAAAATTCTGGCATTAATATACATTTTTTTTATTATTATTAATGTATAAGTTTTGAAACTGAAACAACGGGTGACACACTAATAATATGGTATGTCCAATGGGTCTAGAAGTTTTGACATGGGTCTATAGATCTTCTCGGAATATAGCAATTAAGAATTTGTTAAATTACACGTAATTTCGTTTTTTATTTTTTAAATATATAAGTATACGAAAAAATTAATCATTTAATTTAATAAAGAGCAATTTATTCATTAAATTGTGATTTAAAATTTATTGTATAAAATTAAAACTGTATTTTTTACGTGTTAATTACATGAAATGATTGTATAATATAAAAACAGTTAAAATAGAAACGCGTTTTATTTTTATTTCAAGTAATTGTGTATAATAACTTCCTTACTGTGTTAGTACTTTATATTATTTACAGATTTATCGGTTTTCTTATATACTTTTATGCTTTTAATGCAAGGAAAATATAATTATGCTTATAATGAAAATGAAAATTTAATAATTAGTGTGATTTTATTGAAACATAAAATTGTTATTTTAATAAGTAAGTAAGTATAAAAGTAATTTGAAACCTGGTAGCCTTATTTTGATTTTTCATTAACCAGATGACAGTGCTAAGTATTTTAAATAATTTTCTACTGTCCTAGAAATGTTATAACTATTTTATTATATGTATGTATATACTTTATATACGTAACTGTGTGTATTTTTGTCGCACACATGTAAATAATTTTGATTAACAGGAAAATGCTAATATTTTCTTTATGTGCGTCCAATTTAATGTTGATAAATTAATGAGTTTTAAAGGGGAATTGTAATAAAACACATATATACGACAGCTATAATTTTAATGAAGCCCAAAAGGCGATACATATTGTTTACTGTACACAGGAGGGGTGAATATGCAATAACATTTACAGAAGTGCTACTTATTATAGTAATACTACATCAGTTTTCTTTTTTTTATATTTATATATGTATAATTATAATAAAAGTAAAATATTTTTAATAAAATAACTGTTAAAATTATGATTTACATACTTAATAACTATTTAACTAAAATTGTACAAATGTAAATCATTGACAATTATAGTTGTTTCATTAAAAACCATTTTACTTTTTAACTGATTTTCTTTTTCATTTATTAAACATAAATATATAACATATCATATAATTCAGAAAAATAATTTATAAATAATTTTATTACTAATGCAGTAGTAGAAGGTTCATTATTTTATTTTTCTTGTTCTCGTATACATTTAGGACAATATTTTTATTAGGATCAGTTTTTTTTTCAACCCTTATAAGATAAATATATACATCTATACATTTATAGGCAAGATAGCGTTATATACAAAGTTATTGCACATTTAAATATACAATTTTATTATTAAGTAATACGAAAATGTTTCACTAAATGTGAAATATCGATGAAAATTACATTCATTTTAACATCAGTACATGATATATGTTTGTATATTATTACGTAGTTATTCTTTTTTCTTTAAAATATTCAAGCAACATATATAGGCTGAAAAGATGAAGAGTATTAATTTTTTTTTGTTCATTTATGTACTTATTCACTTTTCTTAAATAAAGTGTACTATTATAGAATTTCTAAGACAACCAACATTTTTGTAAATATTTGATGGGTTTATAAAAAAATGAGCAATATTCACATTTAATATAGCAAATTTTTAAAATCACAACTTATTAGAGATCACTAAAAACTACATATTTTCAAATTTTTACACAGTGAGTATTATTTCAAGACTGGCTAATTTATTTTTGTTATGAAACACAATGAAAATATCTGTAAGATACAATATAATCATAATAATATAATAATAAAGACTTTATACAGGCATAATAAATAAAAGTTACATATACATATACAGAAACTGGCTTTGAAAAGAAATAATATAATTAATTAATTCATTAATTAATCTATAATCACATACGTATATATAAATATAAGAAACTGTTAATTTTCTTGCTAAGTACTTGTTTTGAAAAATGAATAAAAAATAACATAATCACCACCATAAGGGTATCGTTCTAATATCTAATAAATTATTTTTTGGTCACGAAATTTCTATATCTTTTTTTGGCGAATTAAGATGAAGTGATTCATTTTCTGAATGTATATTACGTCTTGTTCTTGATATAAATACTTTTGGACAACCAGTCACAGTACACTTGAACATTTCAGAAATATGATGCTTTTCACAATGCTCTTTTAACAATGTTGAAGTACTAAATGTTGTTTTACATAATCTGCATGGTAAATTACCTTCTTTATCGGGCGTTGGTAGGTCTTCTTCAACACAATGCACATATTTTACTGAATTTGATGTATTTGTTGTTGGCGGCGGTGAAGAACTCGGAGAACGTTCTTTTCTAGCCGATAGAGCACCATTAAATTGATTAAAATGATTAAAATTGCTTAATGTAAAAGGAAGACCACCTAATGGAGGTAACAGTAATGGTGGATGTGGGATTCTTTCACCATTTAACATTAACTGATCCAAATTCGGGGGTGGCAAATGATGATTTTTAAATGCCTCTTCGGCATATAGTCTCGTTAAAAGATCACCATGTAAAGCGGGGTTCGTTGGTAAACTGGCAAATGGTGATTTATCTAAAAACAAACTAGCTGCCGTTTGATCGGAAGAGGTAGATAATAATTTTCTATGTAGATTTAAATTTGCACTATGTCGGTCTCTACTTCTTTTTGATGGAAATGCAGCATTACATCCATCAACATTACATTTATGCATCAATTTTAAATGCACGTTTTGATAATGCGTTTTAACACCAAAATGATTTTGAAATATTTTTCCACATGCTGTACAACGTCGCGGATTATCTTTGTCAATAGGTACGTCCATTGTACTAATAAATTGTCCATTGTCAAAATGACCAAACACTTGATTTTGACTATTTTCATCTGGTGATTCACCACCATTACTACTACCAGCAGAAGATGCTTGTGAACGTGCTGGACTCGGCGGTCCACCGCCCATCATAAACCCCAATGGAGGAAATTGTGGTGTTTGGCCACTCAAGCCCAAATGCAAACCGCGTGCCATTAAATCACAAAAATGTCCATGTGAAAGACTTTCAAGGTGCCTCAAAGGATTTGAAGAATCAAATGATTCGTCACTTTTATTACTTTCTACAGAACTAGCAGGCCTATCTTCAATTTCTTCCTGGTTCTCATTGTCATGAAATGGTTTTTCTTTTTTTAGTTTATCTATCATAAATAACGGTGCTAAACTGGTTTTTATTTCACTTAAACCTTTTTCTGGTTCGTTATCGTTCACATCTGCACTTGGTTTTCCTAAATTTAATGGTGAATCCATATCTTCTGTCTTCTTTTCAATATCATCTTTTTCAATTTTGATTTCTAGTTTTTCTTCTGATTCAATTTTTTGTTTTTCTAACATTTTTTCGGAGAACACATCATTTGATGAATCACCATCACTCACAGCGTCTTCCATCATCACAGGTACTGCACATCTAGTAGGATTCTGACTTTTTCTTTTTCTTTTATTTGTTTGTACAATTGTTTCATCTTTTAAACTGTGTGTATCTACTACACTTAACGAATCTTCATTACTATCTATATTACTGTTTATATCTTCATCTACATCGGATACAGACATTTTTTGTTTTTTTGTCGGCATACTAAAGTCTTCTGGTTGATCAGGTTCTGATTGTATGCCATTTGTGTCTGGTTTTTCTGGAATTTCTTCTTCCTCATCTCCACCACCAACAACAATACCGTCATCATCATCATCGTCTTCACCCTCTGACTTAACTTGATTTGCTGCTAGCGATAATGAATTAAATTCTTTAGATGCATTATGATTTTTACTATCCTCCATTCGTTGTATACTTAAATCTAGCGTTTGTTTGAAATCCATTGTGGCCAAAGAGTGATACTTCATATCCGGTGGTGGAGTAAGTAAAGGAAATGGTCCAAATGGATTTAATGGATTTAAAGCGGCAGCAGCTGCAGGTAATGGTAATCCAGTTTGTGGTGGAATCAATATAGGATGAGACTGTGCACTACGTCCATCATGTGGTGATATTTTTCGCCTTAAATGTGGCGAATGCAGTTTGGGGTTTGGATTTGCACTATGACGATTTCTAGATCTTCTTGAACTAAACATCATATTACAGCCTTCAACGGTGCATTTATGCATTTCACGTAAATGTACAGCGGAAAAGTGTATTTTTAAAGCACCCTTATCGCAAAATGTCTTTAAACAAACATTGCATTGAACTCGTTTCTTTCCTGTTGCCGGATTTATAAATTGTGTACCAAGATTTAAAGGTAAACTAGGTGAGCCCCATTGGCGTTTAGTTGGTGTTGTTGGTTTACGTCCTGGTAAAACGCGACTATGCCTTGGTGTTTTTAAAGAATCACCTCTATCCATACTTAAATTAAGTGCACTGTAAGAGTTCTCATCAACATCTTCGTCGTCTTCACTGTTATTGTTGCCACTTAAAAATTCAGCTCTAGACGGTGATTTACTACCAGCTGACATAAGTCCAGTAAATGAGGACGCAACTAGACTAGCAGCAGCAAGAGAATTTACAGAAACGGCCGCCGCAGCCATAGCGGCTGCAGAATGACTTAAAGAAGATGGTGGCGGCGGAGGCGGTGGTAGACATGAAGACAATGAGGTAGTCATACTTAAATTCAATCCAACTGGTTCTGATTCTGAAGTTCTACTATGATCGGGACTAACGCGTGTAGGAAAATTAGCGGCAGCGGAAAGATTATTACTTAATTTACGATAATCAAATGGTTGCATATTTTGTAATCGATTTAATGGTGATGAATTTAGGGGGCTACTACTGATATTCCTTAATGGTGAATTGGAAGATATAGGTCCATTTGAGGTGGGCATCTTGAGAAAACTGAGCGGATGATGTTTCTGATGTGGTGACATATTTGGTAGACGTGATGGGTGGAAGGCAGAAGTTGGGACGGTCGGAGGTGACGGGTGACGATTTGGGGACATCGCCCGACGAGGGTGTGGTGAATGACGTCGTTCTAGGCGCTCCAGGTTGGGATCCTGAAGAGCCTGTTGAGCCAGAAGCAATTGTTGTGTTATTGCTCTAGTTTCTCCGAATCTAAGAAACTGCTGGAGAACCAGAGGCTCCTCTTCAGGACTGCAGATACTCCATCGGTCCAGAGTGCTGCCGTGTGACTCCTGTAACAATTATACCATAATGTTAACAACCCATCAATTAGAAAGACTCTTTACTAATTGAATAGGTTCTTAACGAAAAATGTGGGGTGGAATCGATACAGCAATACTTGATTTTCATTCAAGAAACACTTGTAATTTCATATTAAAATAGATTGTGCGATTCGTGCAGTGTGTAGAATAAACATGTACATATATATATAACATATTGTTTGCGTATTCTTTTGAAAAATCAGCGAATTATGGGAGAGGGACCGACATGAAATGTATATTTTATGATAGCAATGTATAAAAATATACGAGAGTTTCGATACAAAGTTTTCGTTTAGAAATAAAGTCTGTAGAATGTCTCCCGCACATTTATAAATAAACGGGGTGATAGTTACCTGCCCCCTTCTCTCAAGTTCAATCTATGGCAAACAAACATACTCGTTTCTATCGTATTCAACAAGAGAATGATGCCAGAATCAAATTTTTAAAAACAATCAAACTATTTATATACATACTTTTAACAATTTATATTTATTATTTATGAGACCCACATATATTAATGAATTTATTTCATTAATGAATGAATATAAAACATATTATAAGTCTAAAAGTATATTAAATCATAAACAAATGTTTTGAAAAATAACGTTTGATTTGGTGTAACAATAATAATTATAGACATTTACATTGACCATTTAATAATAATTCCACTTATATTATTTAGGAAACTGTATCATTATAATATATATGAGAATACAGTATTATAGGGCATTCTATAAGCTATTACAAAAAAAAGAAGAGCCCATTTTAAAAATTATACCTAACTAAAAATTATTGAGTCTCGCAAAAATGATATGCAAAATACTGTATAATTTCAGTGTCTGTATATTACTGACTGACCACTGCACGAAACAAATGCGGTTTTAAAAAAGTTACATTTTTAAATATTAATAATACCCAAAAAACGTACTATGCCAGAAAATTTGCTTTTACAGCACGTTATTTGGATAAACATAATATGCATTTGAAATAAATACCTACAAAACTAATTATACATGTAAACTGTAGCTATTAAGCTTATATACTTATACGTGAATATTAATGTAAACAAACAATAATTACAAATTACGATAACTATATAGTTAGGTAGGCTGTAAATAGGAAGGTACCTTATATCCAAAGAGGTGAGTTTAAGGTATCTCAAATTATACATAAATATTTAAAATATTATGAAAAAATTATAAAGAAATTAAAATAATCGTTAAATTTCCAATTAATGTAATTGAAAGAAACGTGACAATTATAGCTATAGATTTAAGATCATTGAAGCGTCGGCAAGTGTTTAAGTTGATTGAATAGTCCATAAGAAGGTGCGGAAAACGGGGACATAAAAAGAACTCAATTTAATGTAATGATTAGCAAAAAAAATCCAATTTTAGACACTTTTTTTAATCAATGATCAATTTTACTTTAAAAATGTATGCTTAAATGACACTTGCATGTACTGTGATTTATGTCAATCACAAGATGTTTTGTTCAATTATTTTGATACAAAAAAAATGCTCTCAATTTTCTGTAGAAATCGAATAGTTCTATTATATAAAGTTGTAAAAAATTGATTGAAAACTTTTCAAAATAGTAACACTATCACATTTTTTTTAAAAAACCTATAATAACATATTGTGTATGTTTAAAATTTTGGATTAAAGTTTATCACGTTCACATTTATCATTAAAAAAATTGTTTAAATAAGTATATCACTTTGACACTGAACATTCTCAACAGCACATGTAGAGAAGAAAATGAAAATGGCAAAAATTAAGGACTGAAGAGCAGTAGATCCTGAAACTGATTTCAGGGTATTTAAATTTTAAATAGGTGCATCTAAATTTTCATTTGGATTATATAGATCCAGTGAACTACTAGTTAGAAATAAGGTTTTTGAAGTGACAGCTTCTAAAATGTGTGCAGAATTTTGAAATGATAACTTTCAGACTTTAGTGACCAGAGCTTTGGAATAAATGCTACTACCTGCAGTATATAGCCTCTTGCGTAGTCTTCTGGGGTCCAACCAAATCCATGCAATATCTGTAGCACTTGTTCTTTCTGTAGCACTGAAAACAATCGATCTAGTAATATCTTAAGTCGAATTGGCAGAGCTTGACATCCGTAAAGGATCAAACTAGCTATATCAAACGCGACGTTCAATTGTACCGGTTCAGGAGCACTGAAGAGATGTCGCATTCCCAACTTGTCCAATGCTGTAACAAAAGTGGGGATGACTCAGCGTGCGCACTGGAGGCGGTTACTACATTTAATAAGAGTGGGGGCTTTTGTCAGACAAGGTGGACGGACAAAGTGTAGGTGACGATATCCCAATACTGTATGAACGGAGTATAGACAAAGTTCTAGGATATGCTCCCTACTCTTTGTACCTTACTAAACTTGTCATTATCTTACAGTCTTACTTCAGTTACTCTTTATAACATCTCTGAATTATATCCTATTCACTCGCTCATACATAACCAATTGAATGCACAATAATTAGTAACTATATATAGAGAGAATAGAGAAACATTACAAATCTATTGCAATAACTGTAGAAACATTATTAATTACTATTAGGTAGAATATCAAGTGGTTTAGTAATACATTCATGATATAACAAACATACATTTCATGATATTTGAAAATAATTACAAACACATACATATCATAAATCGCACCAAGCTAAACTACTTAAGACATAAAAGGTTATTTTAGTCTATCATTAAAAGTTGATACATCCTAACTGAAGCAAAAGGATTATAGCTTTAGAAAAGGTTACTAAATTAGATATTATAGGTACACACTATCAGAAGTGGTCATGTATTATTAAATATATATATGTATATATAGGCATATTGCTCCTTAATTCTTCTTCAATTATAAAGTAGTTCAACTATATACTTATAGTTGTTGATTTTCTTACAAATTATTTAACATTATCAAGACTTCGTACATGCATAAATACTATAGATTCAGGATTCAGTGATTTGTGCAATATCTGACATATTTTACGCTTCTACAGTAACTTAATATCATAAATTAAGTAGGTAGTAGTATACAATAAAAATTCGAATAGTTTTATAAGTAATGTAAAAGAGAAAGAATATAACAATTATAATAATTATTTTTATGGGCAATGTAATCCAAGTTCCGTTCACTCTTTGATATGATCAAATTTTTTTCACCTTATGATTTTGTAATATATGTATAAATATATAAAATTCTAGATGCCTAGATGATTTCATATAGATATCCGTAATAAAATTTGTCTTGATGTCGCTATTACAAAAGCTATTTAAATGCAAAATCAAAATAAATTACTTTGTATCTAATTTAAGATTGTATAGCTTTTCGAAAATCATCTTTCTGGAAGAACAGTGATAAAATTACGGTTATTGCAATTAAATTAAGAAGAAATTGCTACAATAATATTGTTTTGAATTCAAATTAGCACTGTCACATTTAAAAATATGATAAAAGAAGATTAATTGGTCATTAGGCATTGTGTTTTTAATTGAGGATATAAAAACTAAGACAATTTTAGCGGTATTTTAAAGAATAATACATTTCATTATATGCTTCAGTTCACGCTTGAAATGAACCTGTTTGATAAGTTTCATGCACGGCAGATGGCGCCTATAAAGATATACATTATAAGTGGGCTTATAAATAAGCTGGGATACACTATACATAATTTTTTTTTATATTTATTAAAACATTTCTTTTGCAAAGTTATATATTGTTATACATATTAAACACTATTATATAAAACTATCCATTTAACTTGCGAAAAAAGTATTAGAACTCTGTATAGTCAATTAAAAATTTTGTCATTGACAATAAAACGTTCAATCTTGCCTTGAACGCACTATATAACATAAAAAGTTAACTCTTATACTTTATCTATTTAGTATTTATATACAAAAATAAGATTAAAATTACACGACTGATTAAATTGTTGGTTTTTATTATTTTAAAACAAGTGTAACAAGTCTATTATTTGTCAAATAACAAAAAGTTAAAGAAAATAAAATAAAGAATAACTATTAGTTTACTGGTCTCCAGCTAAGCAATTGTATCCTAATGTATTTAAGTTTCTTTGTCGGTGTAAAGCCCACCCATGTAGTTTGAATATGTGTTCAATGTGTATATGTATTCGTATATTTAAATCAGCTTTTTATACAATAATTGTTATTAATCATTTGACACAATGCATTACAAAAAAAAAGCTTCAGTAATTATTTCAACACTATTATATCCGATGTAATTTAGGATTATATACGTATATGTATAAGACTGTGTATACAACCAACAAGAATCAATAACAATACTTAATATATCAACGAATTAAATGAATCCATTTGAAATTTTGTTCTAATATTATTAATAATATTATATTGATATATGAATTGTGTGTGTGTGTGTATGAGTAACATATATTTATATTAACAATATTACTATAATTTATGTGAATGTTCACTAACTAATGAGACTACTGTATTTGTAAAGCAATTTATCAATACGAATAATAATAGTTGGAGTTTGTTAGTCAGTCAGCTGCTTCATGCAATGATTTTTCCTTTTTTATTAAAATAAAATACGAATTAGACGAAAAACAAAAACAGAAATTAAAATTAGAATTTCAAATACAAAATTTGTTTATAATTAAAATCGTTATCAATAATTTTTTCAAATAGAGTTCACCAGATGCATTTTTCGTAGACATGTTATGATTTAATGAATATTGCACTTGTCCGGATTTAGATAATTATTTTTATATGGATATGATTTAATCAAACATCAAGTTCAAGTTCAATAATATATAATACATAATATAATAATAAACTGATTTAATAATCTTGTAATTATACCAAAGTATAATAGTGTTTTTCTTGAGAAAAGCGCGGCGCTAAATAAAAAAAAGAGTGTAAATATATCTGGGACAAACACATGGTGTGCTTACTTAAGAAGCAATCAAGATATGGTTGGGTCCATACTCAGTCATCAGCTTCAAACGATTGTATAATAGTGCAATGTCATTCCTTATTGTATTTTTATATATATTATATATATAATATATAATATATGAGCGTATACATGTACTCTTTACAACGGCGCCTATATAGGTACCTATTCATTTTTCAATAAGTTGGACCAAAAAAAAAAGATAAAATAAAATAAAATGATGCTGCAATAATGTGTCATTACTTTATATAAATTACATGTCAACATTACAATTTCAACTAACTATATATAGTATATCTTATAACATATTTTTTATTTTATTTTTAAAAAACTTGTATATATATTTCGTTTGACATCGTTTGTTAAAAGTTACCCTCTCTTGACAATAAATGAGGGAAGTGTTAGTTTTTATTATACATTGTAGTGGTGGAAAAAAACAATAAATAAGAAAGTTAAAAGCCTTCCAGGTTAGTGAGTTGTAGAAAATGTTTTAATGGATACAGAGAGTGAACTCTTTAGTAACCGATCGATTTTCACCCCTTCTGCGCTATCTGTTGTGAGGGCGTCTCCGCTGAGATACAACCCCTTGACCCTTATGATAGATTGACAAATAAATATACAAAGATTACACCGTTAAATGCTACTATTTTTATCATATTTTCAGTGACAAAAACTTCACCACTTAATACTCAACCCCCCTTTTCTTTTAGTTCTTCTAAAGGCCAAAGGGCTAATTCGTATTTTATGACAATAGGCTATTAATTTTTCTAAAAGTAGGGTAGTTTTTATAAATTAGGTGATTTTTTTTGTAGAAAAACCTTAATAGAACATAATTTAATAATATTTCTTGATTATTTAAGGGTCGTTATAATTTTGTTGATGTATTTAAAGAAGAAAAAAAATCTCTATACATATATGTAGTATATATATTTATATAGAAAGCAGGTAGGAATTTTGAAAAAAATATAAGCGCCATCCAGTATTATTCTTTCGCCACGGTATTCAAACAAAACTAACTGCCCATACTAATAGTATTTGAAAAGAATGCATGTTTTACACAAAAAAGAAAAATTCAACACATTATTTTCCATAACAATGATGAAAATAAGCAATATAGATTTATGAATATGCGGAAGAATAATGTTATTGTCAGTATAAACCGCAAAATTACAAATAAATTCTATTTCTTAGTAATATATATGTATACAAATATGAATTTTTTTTACTATAGTTACTAATTGGTATATAATTTTAGTAATCACGATGTGAAAATAAAAAGAATAAAAGATGTAGGTTAAAAAAGTGAATAATTTACGTTTTGCCTCTTAATTGCATTGCTTTGTAAGAAGATGAGTTTCAAAAGAATAACGAACGAATGAGATGAGATATAGTAATAATAAAAAAAAAAAAATTTAGGTAATAATTTTGTGGTAGATGACTTTTAGGCGGTGACGAGAGACAAGAGAGAGTCGATCGCGTCCAGCAAAGTTCTTGTTATATTAGTTATAAAATATCGAGTCGTGTTTCGCTGCTCTTAATGATGTTGGTCAAGACAATGAGTTTCGAGACACACATATATTATATGACCAACTCATCGTGGGCCCAGGTAAAGCCTTACCGCTGCCGCAAACTAATTCCGTGCCGTCAGGGAGGGCGGAACGATGGACCTGCGTGCCTGTCACTTGCCACCGCCCGGCCTCGACCTCAGGACCTATACCGCCCCCGATGTGCCTTGTGCGTCCTCCGCAGATGCATCAGCCTTTTACTTAGAGATCCCATCTCTCTAAATTCTAATTGAGATTCCTTCTAGCCTCCATACAAACACATATTATATTATACATATACATATAGGACCATAAGGTGCTATGCTAGCTAGTAGGTAAATCTACCTATATAATAAATATCTATACATTTATATATATTCCACATTGTGTTGTTGTTGTTGTTGTTGTTGCTTTTTGGACTCATTTCAAATTTCAATTTAGCGTGTGTCTGTGTTTGTGTTAGGGAGAGAGAATATTTTGCTCATTTTCAATTCATGATCCGAAATAATTAACACAATCCCCACAATTTGACACGTTTGAAATGGATGTTATACCTATGTTATTAATATTTAAATCTGGACAATATGGGATCTTTTTTCTATATACCTACTATTATTATATGACCATTCTTTTCTTAATCTGAGTTCAATTTCTTCGTTCAATGTTTTCTTTTTGTTTTTTGTTTGGACCTCATAAAATTTTGTTCATTAGTTTTGACTAATTAAAGGAATCCTATAAAATGTGTACAGGTAAAACGAAAGAAAAAAAAAACGTAATGCATTTCAAATAGGGTAAAAGAAACCACATCAATAAATAGGTGAGGACCGTCACAAATTAAAAAATAAAACTGTTTTTAGCCCGTTGTAAAAAAAGTCGGTAATATTAAAAAGAAATTTTTAACATGGGGTGGTTGGATATACTGGCCCCCTACAGTTGTGACAAACGACAATTTTACCTTATGTATACCTGTCACCAACTTAAATTCAATATTTAAAAAACGATATATAAGCAAAATGAAAAATGGTATTGTTCGAAATTTCTTAAAAAAATGTAGGGGGTGTGAAAAAATTTATTAGAAAATATATAATATGTCATGTGTTGTTTTAAAAATGACGCTTTCCTTTATTTTATTATACGGATAATATGAGGAAGACTAAATCAGGGCTTGAACTAAAAAAGATAGGTAACGAAGGTTTGCTAAATTTATTTGCAGTTAACCTTCCCGCAAACGACTTTGCCTGCTGTGAAAACGATCGTAAAAATACTAACATGATTGTCCGCATAATAAAACGTTTATTGCACACATGCCAAAAAAAAATGTACATATATAAAACGAAAATCTATATTAAAACACAATTTCCTATATACCTACGTTTATTTGATATTAATTAAAAAATGATTCGTTACAATCAACCCTTAAAAAATGTTTGATAAAAGAAAAACGTCTTGTTAGTAACGGTTAGTTAATAATATTAAAAAAATTAACGATTTATTTAGCATAAAATAAATAAACCCAAATTTGTGATGCGTATAAAGTTAAAGAAAAGGAAAAGAAAGAAGATAAAAGAAAAAACTCAAAGAGTTGTGGAGAATCAATGAAGGCGAGCCTTTTTTAGAGTATATACATATATATATATAGTACACGGCAATATATATACAATATCTTGTTTTTTTATGTTGTTATGAATTGGGTGCTGTAATTTTAAGCTTAATTAACTTCGACTACCTTTATGTAAGTCGTAACAGTTAACTTAATATTGTTTAAGATAAATCTTTAATCCCTTTATCTTGAATATG
Organism: Oryzaephilus surinamensis; assembly: GCA_004796505.1. Taxonomy (NCBI): domain Eukaryota; kingdom Metazoa; phylum Arthropoda; class Insecta; order Coleoptera; family Silvanidae; genus Oryzaephilus; species Oryzaephilus surinamensis. The sequence continues at coordinate 18,287 of SSSI01009992.1, forward strand.
TATAATTATGTATCCACATGGTCAGGTATAAGAGTAATGTGATACATTTTTATCATTGTTTTTTTTTCTCTCCTTTCCTTCTGTACATTGTATATATTATTAGAAATGAATTAGTAAAAGGTATTGTTGTGGTACCTATTTTGAGATGATATGTGGCCTCTCTCTAGTTTTCGGTACATACAGAGAGATACAGTAAGTAGTATCTGAAAATTGCGTGACTCATGCAATGGTGAAGAGAAACAGCATACATCCGAAGATAAAGCGGTCATCCAAACATAAATAACATAGACATGATGAAAAACTTGCATTGTATGTAGTTATAAAGGGTTGTCTATTAATTCTTAACAAAGGGTAAAAATATGGAGGGTGCCCCCTAATATAGAATATATAAAAAAAAATTAAAACGAAAATATTGCATCATATTTTGATGACAGCCACCCATCCTCTGTGTGTTCTTATTGCACTTAGTTCTTCCGGATCATTCATATATAATATTACTCTCTTTTCGTTTCTCTTTTATATACATATATATGTACTTTATTTCTATTGATCTACAATGACTATGTGAATATTTAAAAATGGAGGAGGGCTTGAGAGACATCTCATTTATAAGACAACTATATTTGTATATTATTACAAATGGATCACTCAGAAATACAACGATTATTATGTAAACAAGATGCACTTTTAATAGATTCTTGTTATCATAAAAAAAATTTCCTAGTTATATTACTTAAAATAACAATTAAATTAGAGTTATAATATTTTACAAATAGAATAGTACCTATAAACATTATGGTTGATTAATCATGCATATCATTACGTTCACAGTTAATAAACATTACATCTAACTAGGTATGGATATAGAAAAAGAAACTAAAATAACATTTTTGTGCTTAATTTTCACATTAAAATATTTTCCTTAAATACATTGCATGTATATTAGAAATAAAAGAAGTGTGTGTTTAATGACATAATTAAATTTACGTAAAACACATTGTATGGTCGAAAAATGTCGTTAATGTATTGGAACATATTCTTTTTATATAGAAATAAGTGCTTATATACTACATACATATGTTTAGTGCTTTACCTAAAGTGAAACTAATTTTGAAAGGTGGACAACAACACAACCTATAATTATAGGTAATCTTTAGTTTATCGTTTTATGGAAGACCGCTTTTCCTATGGCATTCTTAAATAATAAATTAAAAAATAAAACAAAATTAAAATAAGGAAAAACCACTTTATTTTTTATGTCATGTATTTGTGACATTTTACAATCTTAAAATTAGTTTTTTAAAAAGTACTTAAGTAATATAAAAATTGAAAAAATCTAATAAATTAATTCAAATTAATTTATTACAATTATAAATCTTTTCTACGTATATACAAGTGTATAAAACAATTGTATATAACTAAGTACAGGTGCTGATTTTTCTCTATGATTATAAAATTTATTGTAGAATTTCAATCATATAAATATTGTATCTCGTATTTTCCTTTCCAATATTTTATAATATAATATGTATAGTTAAATTGTAAATAAACTATGCGGTATTTTATTCTATTAGTATTTAGTAATTCGATACAATATTTTCTGATGTCATATGGTTCGATGAACAGAAGCACATTCATAATTCTTTGTCCTTAAATACACACACAGTAGTTGGATTAAATATAATATAATATATATAAGGGCCATTGCTATAACACAGATTTACTAACCAGACCCTGTCCGTTTTTATCTAACAAAAATAAGGATGAAGTACTTCATTGAAAACAAAAACTAATATCTGGGAACTTATATAATATTTACAAATGGTATATTTCTTTTTGAAAAAAAAAATATTATATTCATCTTTTATACTGTCAATCAAAAAATTATGTTTTCAAGTAAATGCCTAATTTTGCACACACATATAAGGACATATCTTCAAGTATGCTGAAAGTTTGTAAATAATTTTTTATGGTTTCCCTTCTGTTGAACCATAAATGAGACCGAGCTAGGGATTATACGAGAGGTACTTCTCCAATAAACGAGATATGTACATATTGTCCTTTTGTCATTTCATTGTCCAAATGCCGCCCTATCGTGGGAGCTTTACAATGTAAGTTTTAACCAATAGTAAAGCTGCAATTGTTCATGTAACTATTGTCATAATTGTCACGCAAATGTCACATAAAAATGGCTGCTTCATACAATATTTAGAAAATATACTATAAAATTCATTAGACTTATATTTGGTAGATGAATTTTTCATTTGTTATACGTTACATGCTTTGATTAGACAAAAGACAGTAGTAGTAGTGTGGTAGTGTACTATACATATATATATATTAGATTTTGTGAGAAATGTAGTTAAGATGAAGATTGTCACAGTTGAGGTAAAAATTTGCATACAATATAGTGACATGTCGTAATGGGAAAAGTTGTTCCGGCGAACGAACTACGGCCGGTATGCTTCTTGAACACAATTTTCTATTAATCACTGTTACGTTCCGTTAATTAAAAAGTTCAAACCGTATATCTAGTTGTAATCTCTACAATATAGTGCACTTTTTCTTTTTCAATCTAATTTTTTTTTTTTTATTTAGTTTAATTGACATTCTAACTAACAAATTTATTATGTAACAATATTACTTCCTAATTAATTTTATTGTAATGTGCAGTCTTCCTTGTAACAATAATATATAAGTTAATTATTGTTATTTAGATATTTTTTATTTAAATAAATTTGAATAATTGCGAAGTGGACGTTATTTTTTATTATAAAGAAAAAAAAAGAAAGAACCAGGAAATGACATGCAATCATCCTTAAGGGGAATTAAATAAAAAATATTTTCGTAAATATAGTATTATTCGTTATTTTGATCGTGTTTGGTTTAAAGCATTTTAATATGTAATATATATATTTATGTATTGAAAAACGAATTTGCATATGCGTTCAAAATGATTTTGTACATACAATTGTCAATAATATAAATAATAATAATAATGCCCCACCTACTAAAAAATACCCTTTTGATTGGCCCTTGTGTATGGTAAAGTACTTAAAGGCACTCTTCATTTTCAAATAAAGGGTACATGTTCGTATTATATTGTGCGACCCTAACACAAAACTACAATATACATATACATATAAGCATGGGAAACGATCATATGACAGATGTTGGACCCTACATATACTTGACATATACGACGAGTATGTTTAGTCTAGTTTAACAAACAAAACTTAGGAAAATTGCATGTAGCAGTGGCCATTTTTCCTATTATTAAACACAATCCCCGGGTTTGTAACGTGATTATCAAAATGGTAGTTTGCTTGCTATATATATGTGTGTATGTGTGATATATGCGTGAGATTTACACATGAGAATAGATAGTTTTAGATGGTATATTGGACATGAAAATTGGACCTTAGTTTCCTGTAAGTGTGCATGTAAAGTGTTTAAAAACAATGCCATCTGCATAGTTTTCCGTTTCCTTTTTGGCAAAACGTGACATGCAATCGGAACTTAAATTCTCTCAATCAAATTTATCAAGATTATGGATGCCATTTGAATTTTGACCCGTAAAAACTATTTTATTAAAGTGTATACAAGTTGTTTTATTTATCACATATAAATATATATGTATATAGTCACAAACTGAATTTTGAAACAAAACCAATTCTGTTGTTTCAACGCGTAATATTTATTTTTGATAAAATCTACGAGACTACAAATCGACACCTTGACAACCTACAATTAACTTTTGTAATGTTATGTTTATGTATTGTTTTAGAAATATACGAAGATAGCCACTAAGATATGGCACGATTCGAAAAAAAAAGAAATATTAACAAAAACCATTATATAGGGGATATGATAAATGTGATTGTTATTAATCTAGTTTTTATTAGGTTAAAGGGGATTGTTTTCTTTGTGAAGAAAAGCTTTATTACATCCTACCGATGTATAGAGCTTTTGAATGAAAAAAAAAACCGAAAATTATACGTAATAATTTCGCTATTTTTGGGGCTATCGATTTAAACTTCATTTGAATATACAACACAATTAAGACATTTGTTTTATTATTATTTATAGTTAGGGAAGTTTCATTTTAATAAAATTTTGCTTGAAAAATTCCAAACTTAAAATGTGATTCATATATTTTGTAAAAATTTATTAAAAACCACAGTTTTTTTTTGGTGTCCACAGCACTAGTTTATGTTTTGAATAAAATTAGTTATTTCGTGGACGCCGTTAGAAAAACAAATTCTGCAGGTGTATTAGTATGAATTAAATATTATACGCACATAAAACATTTATTTTTAATTAAATAAATTGAATTATTTATTATAATTAATAATTATTTTTCATGTGAAGTGGTGCTTTATGTTAGTGAAAAAATCAAAATCAATCCGTTAAAGTAGTAAGTATTATATTAAATAAATAAAAGGAATTTCTTTACGAAAATAGATTAGTTTATAAGTGATTTTTTTATCTGCGTAAATATAATTCAAAAAAACATTTTGAATTATTATGTGAGTGTTTATGAAGTATTAAATGGTAATCGATTCTCAAATAGGTATTAAGTATAGTTTTTAGTTTAAATAATTTTATTTAAACAAATCAATTTTAAGTATGTATTTATATTAGATTTTGTAATATAATGCATGTAATTAATGATAATGGAATATATAATTTTAATAAAAATTTTGTTACTAAGGAAAAAATTGTTTTATTTAACATTTTTGGGGCTACTAGTTCACCAATCACGTAACGTCCTCTTGTGACGTAGCAAGTTGAGAACCGGGCGCACCGACCGGGTATCTAAAATAACCGTGCGAATATACTGGTTTTTTTTAGACAACAGTAATCATTGTAAAGTAATTTAATGATTGTTTGATATTAAAAATGGTGGTTAAAAAATGTTTTCTAAGGCCAAACAATTAGTTTGTGTGTTGTTTAGTAGTTAGAATCTGGTATTTAAAATCAGATAGTTTAGGTTATTAAATGTAATAGCAACCCCCTATTTAAGATAAATGACTTTTTGCTAGAAACCCATGTAAAAGATCACTTAGACAAAGGTTATTACAAACTGTTTTTGTTATCTTGTCCATCGGGTTTTCACACCAAGCATTTGATGGATGAGTTGGGACCATATCTGATGAACGTTGGTCACGACACAACTTTCATGGAACTTCAAAAAGATATACAATATACAATCATATATATATATACATATATATATAGTATTATAAAAGAGACTATATGGGATAATAATAATATTAAAAAAGTTTCAGATAAATTCGAAATAAAATAACCAAACTATGTATATAGTATGTATTATAATACAAACTAACTTGAGGTCATATAATAACGTATTATATATTATACGAGGTATGTAATGAAGTTTGCCGAAATAAAATCAACACAAAGATAAAATTAAATCAGTAACCGCCCATTTTGTATATAACGTATTATTTTTTTTCTTTAATATTTTTTTTTATCGTACCATACATGACAAGTTTAAATTAAAGAAATGACTGAATATATTTATATGGTCATGTAAAATTCTAACGAATTTCGATAAGACATCACACACCACACAGCCATACACATAGAAATATAAATTAAATTTCAATCATACGTTTATTAACTTGTATTTTTTATTATTATTATAATCTATGTTATATACGATTTTTGTTTCGTTTCGTTTCATTTTTAATAGTGTAATTTTAATTAAATCAAATCTAATAAATAATGAAATTAATAAACCGAATTGTATTTGCGTGAACAATTTTAAAATAAAAAATATTAAAATCACAGATTTTAAATTAAGATTAACAATTGTAATTAATAATGGACTCGTTAAGTCTTAACAACGTAATGACATTATCAAGATTGCGTATGTCATTTATTAATAATTTAACGAAATTAATTCCGAGCATGACAAAAGGGAATAAAATATATTGCCTTTTATTACTTCCTGAGCATATGGTCTTTTTAAAAAAAATTTTTTACCTGAAAATCATAACATATTTTTTTCTTTATATAATACATATATTTGTATGATGCGTTTATTGTCTATAATATAATATAAAATGATTAAATAGACTATTTTGTTTTAGTATTAAAGTTATTAAGACGCACGACACATGCTTTAAATATAATATGACAATATAAAAAAATGCTATTAAATTAATTATTGTCAACGATGAACTATATAATTATTAGTGGAAAATTTGTTGTGTTTATAAGGGTTCGTAAATTATAGGTTTCGCTTTAATTTTTGGGTAGTGTAATTTTATTTTACGATATAAGTAAGATAGCAGTATATTTGTATTATACGTGTATTTATTTTCTTATACTTTTAAAATATATATTATACAGTTTCATGCATTCGAGATTGACAAATCTGGACAATTTTACATAGAAATAATAATAATCAATGTTGATGTTTAAAATTCTTTAGATACTGATTATATTTTCGTTTGAATTTCATGTTTCTGATCAATTTAAAATTAAAATAACACTGTCTTGTGTCCACTCTATAATTAGAAGCACTTGAAAATTTGACGGCGTAGAATGTAACATCCATTTTTACCAATATTATGGTCTAATTTGAATATTATAAAGAATAGTGTTGTTAAAAGCTATAGTTTACGTTTTGCTTTTGTTCATATATATTATTTGACGATAATTAAAAATGAAAATAATTTTCCTTTATATATGTGTAATTGTAATTGGTTACCTTCTCACACATAATGTGTAGAATTTTATGGTATTTAATGACAATGAGAGAGTCTTCCATATACTTCCTTTTTGATAAGTTCACATAGTTGTTTTAAATTGTAAAAAGAAGTATTATATACGTTACATATAAAGTTTGCAAATTGTATATTATACATACACATAAATATTGTAATGTATAATGTATTTGTTTTGTTATTTAATATTACTTTATTCTTTATAATTTTTAATTAAAAATTCATTTGTTTCTTGAGTTAGTTGACTAATCTCCATATCTGATTCGCTATGTGACCACCTTAACGACAGTCAAACGATATCGCTGGGAAATCTTTGAATTAAATTAAGGCAAATGCAAGGCCTTCCTCTTGTGGATTATCTACTTTACTTTAAACTTAGTCAGTATTAAATAATTTACACTATACGTATTATATCTGTCTTTATTTAAACATATTAAATAAGTGAGAAAGTGATATTTTCGTTATAAAACGTCCCAACTATATATATAAAATTGTGTTTTTAAATTAAGTATAAATAACGGATGCGGCCTTTAATTATTGCGAGTATAGAGCAGGACAGTCGCCGACCATAACTAATATATTCCCTATAAAATCTCTAATATTTATGTTCGAGAACCAAGTCACCATGGAAATGAATATTCTTGAATACATTCTAATTTTTTTTGTGTTAGCTAGCTAGTTGGTCTTGTTTTTTTTCCATTAAAAAAATCTAATCTGCATACTATAAGAAACTAATTACTTCGACTATATATGATGATTATGATGAGGTTGTTAATAAACTTGAAATTAAACAGGGACAGCATTTTTTAAAGCTCTATTTACGGAACTGCACTTTGTTAAAAGCTAATTACACTCGACAATTACAGATGTTTATTTCAAACAGTCAAATAATTAACAACGAAATGTATATTCACTTTCAATATTCGAAAAATTGATTCCTGCAAATATTTTTGAAGGACAACAGTATCTGTATATGTGGTCCAGGTGTTACGAATATAAAATTACTGTAAAATGAAACCAAAAATTCGCGATAAAGAAAAACCGACGTTTAATTTACAGGTTTTTTCAATTTTTTAAATTGGTTTTATTTACCTATATAGAGTACATGTATACGTTATACAATATCCATAAATAATTTTTGTTGAATGTGTGATTATTGTTTTGAAAAAATGAAAACGTGTCATATTCAAAATTCGCTAACTAGTTTTGATGAATTGAAAAAATAAAAACGATTTTATGGTCATGTCAATACGAGTACATTAAATTTATTGAATTGAAGTATTGTATTATACATATATGTATATGAAATTTGTTGTTGTACACTATACATATTTTAAAATACATGAAACATATGAAGGTTGGCTTTTAACTTTTGCTAGCAGGAAATAATAGTGACAAAGTGTTATTTTTGCTGAACAACGATGCTGTCATAACAGTATTCAAATGTCATGTTAAAATTACATAGACATGAGACAAGTGACAGAATAGAGAATATATATGTATATATGTGTAAAGCTTGTCACTTGCATATACATATAAATTATGTTGAA
>SSSI01009993.1:0-14359 GCA_004796505.1 Oryzaephilus surinamensis
TGGTTTTAATGTGCAATAGAAATTTTTGACTTAGAATTACTATACATTTTTACTAAGTATACCTAGTTAAGAACGAGGAAACAATGTCAGAACTAATTATCGTAACGTAACACAGAATTTTATAAATATTTATTATTTTAAACAAGTTTTTTTTCTCTCTAATAAATATTCCTTTATTTGTTTACAAGGTTAGAATTTTTTTTCTAAACGGTATCAGAATTTATTTTCGAATTTTTATCATTAATTTAATCCACATTTACAGGTATGTACATTTTAAGTGAATTTAATGGATTATTATTTTATTATATTTAGTCGTATTCGTTAAAAGAATTTTAATTTGGTGATAAACTGATTCGAATATTTAAAAAAAATAGTGTTTGCACTTTTTTTTTAACTGAAAATGATTGACAGAATGAGATAAATATGTATTTGTTCATATATTTATTCATTTGCAATTAATTTCTACAAGGTTATCTCAATAGTTAGTCACAATTTTCTAATATGCATACATAATTATGTATATATGAAATTTAAATCAGTTTTTATGAGTAAAATGTTAAAAATCATTTATAATGTATTTAAAAATTTCTAAAATACATTTTTATATAGTAAAATATACATTAATAATTGTGGGTAAATATATAGAAGGTTTGATTGCTAATTATGGAAAATGCACTTTTACTTTTATTTCAATTTTTAATTAAAAAAAAAAAATTACGACGAATACATTACAATTTATTACATACGTAAGTTAAATCATATTTCTTTCATTTTCTACATATATGAATCATATACATATGAAGGTTTTTTTATGTTCTAATGTAGGTGTATAATAATTGTTATAAGAAAAAACTGGAAATAATTTTTAATTTATAGATGAAAATTGCCTACAATCAACAATAATTTCAAATTCAAACTTATAATATACATTATGTATATTATAGTTTATTTGTTTGTTAAAAACTGTTGACTTTTGAACTGAATTTAATAATTTATGACTTTATTAAATAAACATAATTTTATTATGCATTATGCAAAATTTATTATGTTAGCGTTTTTAGCAAAACAAGCGAAATTTCATCATATATAATAATTTCCTTAAATAAACAAAATATAATATGTACATGTAGATCAGGCAACCGGGCAGGACCCACCGACTACGATAGATAAATGCCAGATAAAAACTAATTAATAATTGTACAAAATTTTCGTTATCTTTTTTTTATCATTATATATCAACTGTGTAAATATTGCTTATTATTGATCGGAGAATGATTTGTCTATATATTGTAGACAATTTCTATCACAAAATAGAATAAATCACTTTAATTTCAACTCAACCGGAATTAATCAATTAGAGAAATATGTTTTTGTACAATTTGAACATTTTTATTCAATTGTTGATCATATTTTTTTCCAACAACTGTACCGTTAACAGATGATTTTTAAATGTCACTGTAATTAATTTCAGGATGTACACTTAAAGCAGGAATTAAATTGTTGCAATTTTTCTATGTTTCTAATAAATTAATTCAATAACATTGTAAAATGTTAAGGTGACACATTTTTTTCCTATTCCATTATCATACATATTTGGTCAAATCAATTCAGTCATTTACTAATATAAATTATGATTAAAAACAATAATGACTAGTAAAAACGATAATAATTAGTTAATTGTTACTAATAATAATTGTTTATAAAATGCCATTACTAAATAACAGCGGAATTACGTTGTCAATGTGGAATTGTTCGCATTTTATTTTATTTTTCGATTTTTTTCCAGCTCGTTGAAAAACCGTATATTTAAATGAGATGGTATCAGTAGTGCAATATTTTACAAAGTCCATTTTATGGCCCCATAAAACATGGCTATATTCTACGTGTCATTTAAAATATGAACCGTTTAATCAGCATTCATCTCGGAATACAATTTTTTTTGTTAGATATATACTTTTATCTTTGATAGAAAACTCTTCAAATCGAAACAGTAGCTTTGTGAAATTTTTATTTAAAACTACTTTTAAAAAATCAAAAAAAAATATATATTTTCTTATTTCTACCTGATGTTTTGGATCCTATTATTACATTCATCATGAATTCAGCAGGTATGTGGAATGCGACCTTGAAAGGTTATGTAGTTTCTTGATCTATCAAGAGTACGGTTATGCCTTATTGCCTTCGTAGAGCTTTAAGTTCTTTCTATGTCTTGTTTGGTTTAAGTTTTAAGATCTTTGACTCTGAATTTACTTTTTTTTAATTCTATTTGTATTGGAACATATAATAAATAAATAGCAACTTTTTAAATGCAAACAGTTTTTTTTTCATTACATTTTAATTACCTACAAATATACTTATGTTAATGTAAATTAAAAGAAATACATATTGTATTTATCATAGAAATGACTTGTTGTGTAGGTCGTTGTGCATAAATATATATGTTATATACGTATGTGTATTATGTAGAGTTGTGGGCAGGTCAATCCGCCAGTCAGGTATAAATCTAGAAAGGACGTGGTCCTTATTGAATATTGAGAATTAGGGACTTAAAGGGTAATATAAATTCAATAAAGTCGATATTTGAATACACATTTTAAATGAGTGGCGGATTGAGATGCCCACAACTATACATATTGTAAAATAATGTCCAAGGAAGCAGACGCTGTATATAAAACAAATTTTTTTATTATTCTATTTTATTGTTGTTTATTATTATATTTTTATATTTATATAGTTGCAGTTCAACTAGATGTTATTTCATATCTTTATAACCGGATAAAATTATAAGTTTTTTATTTTATTTTATTAGTTTTTTTATCTTTGCATACTAGCATATATAGTCAACATATTAAGTTCACTCTAATGCTTTAAATAAAACAGATACCTACTATATCTTGCTAAATATATGAAATCCGATAAGGTTTAACACGTTGATCGCATTAGAATGAACATTATTATATTTATACGTATAGATTTTTTTTTTAAAAAAAAAAGGACAGGATGTTCTACTTAAAAATTAATACAATTTCATAACAGTTATTGAGGAAATTATGTTTTTATCGATATTTTTTCCCTATATAAACTGAAAGTAAGGTAAATCAATTATTATAAATACATAATAAATATCTAATTTAATTTCTCTAAAGAAAGATCTACATACATATGTATTGAAAATTTCTATTATAATTAGTTTAAGTATAGCAGTTTTTTTGCTGTTTTAAATAAAAATATATGTATATGTATACCTTGTTTTATAACACATTATAAAATAAACTCTTCATATCGTTTAGATATTTTGTTTTTATGCCAAAGCTAACGTTCGTGATGGTTATGTAACAGTAAATGTACTTTGGTCAACGCCATTCTAACGTTTGTTATATACGTTTACTTTAATAATCAACATTATAAACATTTTTAAAATGCCAAACGTAAAACAACTATTAATTCATCATCATTACCATTATTATTACGACAGTAAAATGGAATACATAACAACATATATACAATTTAGATGGTACACGAAAAAAAATCATTGTTTATTGCTCATTAATTCGTAATTACAATTAAAAATATCATTTTAATATATTTGAAATTGTTTTCAACCAAACTTGAACTAATTTGAACTATTGACCAGGCTAGTTTTTCTTCAAGTTTTTTTTTCGACGTTGTATTATGCCCTGGCCTGTCCTGGATTTAATTTCAGGTCCGGTTTTCTTAATGTCAAAATAAAGCATTTAACACAAAACAATGTTTTTTTATTCGTATTTGAAAAAAACATCTGCTTTCAAACTGTTAATCATCGTGTAAAGAATATTACAAGAAGAAATTTATTTATTTCTTTTTTAATAATAATAATGTGCATTGTTGTATAAAAGTATACAAGGTTCATTTATTAAAATTCTGCTAATTGTGTTAATTAGAATGAATCACTAGATATAATTGTTAAATACGTATACATTTTTTCAAAACTTTGCTTTTTCTATTTAATATATGTAAAAAGGTACGTTTGAATGATTTGTTATTACGGAAATTTGATTTTTATTAAAAATTGCTCTACTTCCTGTACAAATATACTTCTAGTATTTTTGTTAAAAAAAAACCAGACAAAAAAATTATATATTTTTCTCTTTACGAACAATTATAAGGAAAACAAATTATTTTTTACACTTTCTAGCATTTAATAAAGATATTTCCTGCGATAAATAATATTTTAACTATAACAAAACTTTATGTAATAGAAAATTATGTTCACCAACAAAAATTGTAATTAGTTATGTTTATACAATTGAAAACAATTAACAATTTCTAATTATTATTCATTGAAAAATGTATACCGTTAATTGTTTAAATGAAAATTTATGGCGCGAGTTCGTGTTTTGATCGGCTATTGAAATCTCTGAAGAAAAATCGATAATACATTATCAGTTTCGCAATATATATTTTTAATTGTTTATAAACAAAACTAAGATTCGCATCATAACAGTATTATACATATAATATAATGATTACGGTAGTGAAAGTGTTTAAATTGCGACATTGGGAGCAGATTATTTTACTAACGCCTATTAAATATTCCATTCTCCTTTTATTATATGTATATATGGTCTGTATATAAGAACTTTATATAGGTATATACATATATTTATATTTGTGGCGTAACAAATTGCAATCAAAATGCTTTCTTATTATAATTTAGTCTGAAATATTATTTAATAACAACATAATTAAATTGTTATTAACTAGTTTAGGAAAATATTGTTATACAACATAATAAATACAAAAAAAAACCATATAATATCTATTTTTTTGTTAAAAATCCACGAAATAAATGGTATTTCTAAACAATGTAGTACAAGGATTTATCTATTATTAACTTAATTTGTAGTTAATTTTAATTCCTGAATACTTTTACTAAAAAAAAACACACAAATTATTATGCAACTTGTATAAGTACCCTTTTTACTGACATTTTGTATACTGCCAAATGTTTAAAAAATTGCATATATACCGTGTGATGTTTTTTCTTTTATTATTATTGATTCAAATATCAATTTGAATAGTTTTTCACTTTTTTCGCGTACGAAATGTTCACAACAATGGAATGCTATTGTCTAACAAAAAAAAAGTATTACTGTACTTCATTAAACATTCCACAATTGTATTATTTTAAATAGGTAACAGTAGATTTCACATAGTTAATCTAGTTTTTACAAACAAATAAAATAAATTTGATGAAATTCAAAAAATTTTCACTTTTATTAAATGCTAATTTTCAATCTCTATAATTATGTAGAACACATTTAATATGTTGTTTTTATGACAAACTGTCTGTTTTCGTGTTTTCATGTTCATTAATAATATTTTCAAGTTATTTTACAATAGCTTTTAAATGCATCACAGTTCTATATTTAAAACAAATATATTTTTACACTTAATGGTGTTATTAATAATACTTCTGTATAATATACATGCAGAATGCAATAATAATATAAGTTGATTCATAATTAAATGGAAAATATAATTCGAAATGACAAATTTGTGTACGTGTTCGTGTGCCAAAAATGAACATTTTTATTTACGGAAATTCTGATGACTTGTACAAAAACATATTTGAAATGTTATCTTCAATTTTATATGCAATAATAATTGTTTCTTGTATTCAGTTTGTCATAAATTATAAATTTCAAGCGTGTTTATGTTTAACGAGATTTTTTATTTCCATCTGATGCTCGTCTGTTCTACTTTATAGCAACAATTTAGGTATACATACACATATAATGGCTATTCCAGCATGATCCCTCAACATCCTCTTCTTTTTTTCATCTTTTTCTCCCTCGACAGATGTTTAGTTTATTTTTGGAACATTCCAATCCCACCCTGTTCCAAAAATTCTTCGATTTAATGTAAACATTGTAATAGGATTTGTACATTTTCTTTGTTATGTACTTGAAAATTTACAATTATTATTATTAATGTTTTGAAATACTATATACAAGTGAATTTATGTTTGTTGGTTATTTTTTTAGCAAATTTTATTATTTGAAGGTGCCAAATTGTTGGCAAATCAATGATACCTATGTAATAATGCATTTAAATAAATTGTATACTAAAAATAAACACAATTCTATGTGCCAAGTTAGTTTCTATCAAACTTGTTCAAGTAATCTTCATTTCGTTGACATACACACAAATTCATTGCATACTTTAAACATGCTATATTTTGTTTAATTATAACTATAAATATGATTTACTAACAAGTTGTATTTAGTTTTACTCAGTCTTTGTATTAAAAATTGCAATTTTTTTTTTTTGGTGCAACAAAATTATTTACAACTTTTTCAGAAAATTGTGATTTGTTTTAAATTGCTTACATTAAGAAATATTAGGTTTACAAGCTGTGTGTTATATTATTATTTCTTTTATGAGAAATTGATGTGGTTATAATTTTAAATTTTTATCAACAGTGTCCTAAAAAAGCTTTTATTTAAAAATCTTGTTTGCGAAAATTACTTACTGGCACGAACAATGTTATGGTATTTAAATTTTTATCATACATATATATGTATTTACAAAAAATATTTAATAAGCTTATGTAACTAAAATTTTTAAAAACATTTTCTCATGCTTTACTATGTAATTATCTAAAAAGCAAATAAATACTTACATATAAAATATGCATTTCAAAATATAGCACTTTTTTTAAAACAATTCTATTCCCATAATAACATTTATCTTTTGTACTTTTTTTTATTATTGTAATATCATAATATTAATTAACACTATGACGAGAAAACATATTTCAATATTATCTAAGAAACTAATTCTATTGTATATTAGGTTATTAAAATTGATTTTTCTACATTAATTGTATGCAGTAATAGATAATTATTCTACATAAAAACAGTAAACTAAAAAAAAATGGTATACAATAACAAAAACCGTTAAAATTACTCTTGTAAGCCGAGTGTATATTTTTTATGTTATTTCACACTTTTGAAACGTCCAACTTTCGTATATGTGTGTATACTTATTACAATTTTATATTATTTTTTTACACAATAGTGATGTATAAATAACAAATATAATAAAAGAATTATTATTTTCAATGGTACTTTGTATTACGCTTGGAAAATAATATACCGTTTTTTTTTTTTGTAAACTGTCAGTTGGAATAACAATGCGAATTTATATTAAAAGAGCTTGAAATAAATTGTATATGTAGACTTATTCAATAAATATAAATAAATATACATACATACATAATTCCATATGTGCGAATAATTGTTCTATTGGCGTGACAAAAAATATGATTTTCTACACTTCTCGCAACTAAAAATGGATTGTTTTTGCATTTCTATATATGCAATATGTTCAATAGAGCAATAGAGAATAGACAACGTTACATTTAATTAATACATATATGATTTATAGTTACCTATATATCTATATAGTATATTTATATAGTGCAATACATGATTAATAAATAATGTATAGGTATACATTAAATGATCATTTATCGCATATAATTGTATTAGAAAGTAAAAAACTTATTGAAATAAATAAATTTTATCTTATACTTGATGTATTATTTAATTGAATACTATAACAACCTACTAATATACATAATTCAAAATTTAATTATTATAATAGAAATATTTTGTGGTTATTCCTCTAGATTTTCTCACTTAAATTTATATCAATTAGAGCATTAAATCCAGAAAAAACATACAATGTCAATAACTCTTAACGCAATAAATAATAATAACGATGAATATATTCTCACGGAATTAATATTTATAATATAATGTAAATTTTTTTTATATAAGACACATATATGTATGTATTAAAATACAATCAACTATTACATATTTATAAATCAATATAGATAAAATTGTCAATCGATTGTTGTGATGATCGATTGTGAAAAAACGATTCAATAGTAATTGATTATTTTTTGTTTCAGAAATTATGTACGTATTTGAATCGAAATTTCAATAGAATTTGTAATAATAAAAACAGAACTAACAATTATGGACAACAGCCACGAAAATGAAAGCAATGAAAGAAGGGTAAGTGAAAAAATTTCTTTTAAATACAATAATTCATATTGTGTGAATAGAAGAAGAAGTGTGAAAGAGATGTAATTTTTTGCTATTGTCCATACATTTAAACTGTACTATAATGTATATTAAAATGATTATTATTAGTCCTTGAACATGTATGATGTAACAATAAAATGAATGGTAACCTGCCATTTAAAGACTCACCTTCATAAAAAAATTTTGCAGGCTGGGCAAAAATTTTTTCCAGCTTCATAATATACGTGCAAAATTGCCCTATACTTGCACAACATGCTTCGCAAAATGTTAATTATTTTGCATTTTTATGTATAATATGTTAATATGTATGTATATACTTTTACAGAATTCAAATACTGAATATTTACCAACGAAATGTCGTATTACAAAACCACCACCACCGAAGCCAGCAACAAATCCATTACAATTTGTTAAAGTTGCACCATGTCCATTATTTCAAAAAGCACAAGAACAAATTAAAAAAGTTGAGGAAATTAAAAAGGAACGAAAAGAGATTAGAGAAGAAACAGAAGACTGGCAACAAGTAAATTACAAATTTTTATCTAAATTATCTATAAAATATAGTAATACATAATTTGTTTTTGTAATATAGAATTTGGACAATTGGAAGAGTAGTAGAAGAAAACGCCAAGAACATATTATAGAACGTGTAGTTGAAGTGAAAAAATTAGAACAAGAAGAACAAGAGAAAACAAGACGAAAGAGTAAAACATTCAGTGAAATGATTGAAGATAGGTAAGTGATTTTTTACGGTTGTACATTACGAGTACATATATGTATGTATGTATGTGTGTGTGTGTAAAAATTTTGTAATAGGTGTAAAGGTAAACAAAGAGCGGATGTTTAATAGCCATTTTGAAATATTATACTTTTTAGTAGGGTTGTAAATGAATTGCTTCCTTTACATTAGTACGTTCGTTTCAGGAGTAAAGGCCGTCATAAATTCACTATACCAATATATGACGACGATTCAAACGATTTAAGCGATTATGGAATTGGTAGTAGCAGTTCTAAGACAAATTCGATTAAAGATGTTGACACGGACGATAGCAGTAGCGTACTTGTAATTTTATTTGTTGAATTTTTATTTAAATCATTTATTTATTTATCGTATATAATTTATAGGACGATAAAGACAATCATACGTACGATTCACCTAGTAATAAAGATTCTTCTGTATCAAATCAAAGCCAAAGTGAAGATGAATTATTGTCAACCAAAAATGAAGAACATTTCAATAATAATACAAATAATAATCAGAAATTATTAAATATTGAACTAAATAAAAAAGAATCAAATGAACAATATACTTATGAGGGTGCAATTCAGGATTATCGTTCTAGAATTCAATCAAAAATACATGTTGACGAATCAATATTTACTAAAAATAAAGATATTATTAAATCTAAAGAATATTCTGAAGCTCAAACAGTTTTACCAAAAGGTGAAATATTTAAACGTAAAGAATTATTTGAAGTTGAAAAAACAACACCAGTTGATATAAATTCGTACGAATCAAATAGTTCTAGAAGAGTATCGGAAGATTTTGCGAATTCGCGTAGTATTAAAGAACGTTTAAAAAGTCTTGAAAAATCAACAGATAATACAGCAAAGAAAATTGATAATAAAAGTGATATACAAATATCTGTAAAACAACGTTTGCAAACATTTAATAAAAATTTACAAAATGGAAATGATAACAACAGTTTTAAACCGATTCCAAATAAAATAAGTAATTATTTATTAGATAAATCGAAAAGTACACCAAATTTTGATATAAAACCAACAACACGTACTAATAATAATAATAATTGGAAAATAGAAACATCTGATAGGTCTTCTAGTCCAGAAACAGAATTATACATGAATAAATTGAACATGTTCAACAGAGATTTAGATAATTTAGTTAATAATAAAGTTGCTAGTAATAATATAGAGAATAATTTAGTAGATGATTATTGTAATAATTATCCGCCATCCACGTCATCAGTAGAACTAACTGGTGTTTCATCTGATAGAGAAGATAGTGGAATACATACGGCTGACGTGTCTTGTTCTGTTAGTCAAGCTGATGAACCAGTAGATAACGAAACAGATGTAGCATTAAATACCATACCGAACTGTATTGAAAAATTAAAAAAAGAAGAACAACAACAGCAACAGCTTCAAAATGAAACAGACAACTTTGAAAATTCAACTACTATTGAACAAACTAATAACAATCTATCACAACAAAAACAAATTATGGAATATTTTACTAAAGAACAAATTATACATTATACAACCGAATTGTTAGATTCTTTGAGAAAACATTCAAGTGATAATATTTCTATACAAAAGAAAATTGAAATCAAACCCAATACAATCGACAATATTATTGTACCTGATAAAGTATCTAAACCAATTATATATGAAAATATACAATTAAAAACGACGCCTATTGAATTTATAACGAACGATTTTATTATTGATTCAACATTTCCATTGAATGCACCATTAATGGAACCACCTAAAGTTAAACCACCGCCTCCACCGCCGCCTGAAGACGACTTAAACAAACCACAACCACCAACAACTGTTAAACGATTGAATTCAACGAAACGAATTAAAAAAGAAATACATATAAAACGTTCAAGTTTTCTTGGCTTAGATGAACCAACTGACGATCAAATTGATCCTGATATATTATTGGATAAACCACCGGATATTAATCAGTTCTTGCAGAAAGAGTCCAAGTTGGAGAAGAGTTTGTTTAAGAAAATGCAGGAAGAGAGCCGATTAGGGTCTTTAAGTAAAGTGGAGAGCCAAGATTCAGGGTTGGATATTGACAGAGGTAGATTGTCCAGTGATACATGGTGTAGCAGTACTTGTGATTCGACTAGTACACCAAATCACGAAAGACAAGGCAGCGAGGTAGATTTGAAATAGTTTTTAAATAGAGGTATACGTACTAAACGTTTTTTTTTTTAAATAAATTTTCAGCAAACTAACAGTATTACTTCAGAGGAAGATGAAATCACGAAAAAAGAACGTGAAATTATAGAACTGGTCGAAAAAGAAGAAAAGTCTCGTGATAATGGTGAAACTAATAACCACAACGATATTAATCAGATTAAAAACAATGAAACGTTGTTAATTTATGAACAATCACAACCGCAGTTTCATAAAAATCCTTATTATCCTCAGGTATAAGTTATATTATTTATTCATTCACGCCAGAAGTGTTAAATAAATATTGAATGTAAATATTTTATTTTACAGCAATCATCTGACTATTTCGATGATCAAGATTCTGAAGTGCTTAAGGTTGAACATGAATTAAGACAATTGGAACGTGAAGAAATTGAAAGACAACGTGATAATTTACTGTTCAGTGAAAGTCGTACAAAAGCACGCATACAAAACAATCGTCATTCATTAGAAAACATTTGCGATGATATATATCCAAATTATCAACAAGAATATACAGATTATAGAAAATCAATGCCAGAATTACAACATATACCATTAGATTATAGAAAATCTATACAAGAAACCCCAAATAGCTATTACAAAAGAAGTGATATAAATGATATTGATTTACAATACAGAAAATCAATGCCAGATATACAACAACAATATCATAAAACACCAATTAAAGAAAATGTACAAAAATTAAACGAAATTAATGTACCTATAGATCATAGGAAGTCAATGCCAGAATTGCAACAAGAAATTCATCATCGTTCTGCTTTTAAATCACCGCCACCACCAATTAATAGGCAGCCTATAATGCCAGGAAAACCGTTAAGGGCCAAAGATTCGATCAATTTTAATCAAGATAATTATCCAAGACAACTTTCCAAACATAGTTTGCAAGCTTTAAGTGCAGTACCACGTAATAAATACGTACCAAATGATAATTGGATACAGCCCAAAGCAAATCCCGAAGTAAAAAGCTATAATCAACACTGGGTCTTTCAAGTGAGTTGAATTTCTCAAAAAAAAAGAAAATGTATTAATTATGCTAATTTTGATTATTTAGGAAGCAGAATTGCGTCGAATTTCTGACCAACAAAAGAATGCTTCAACCAACAAAAATTGGCCACAATCGTCTTCAAGGCAAGAGAAACCTCTTCCAGATTCAATAATTCAGTCACTAACACAACGTGTACAAATTAGAGCCAATTTAAACGACAGAAATCAGCAAATGAGACGGTAAATCAAATAATGTGGAATTTTTCTTTTAATTAATTATGTTATTTTAAGATCTGACAATAATTCAGTAAAACAACAAGAATATATTCAACACTCGTACTTAAATCATTCACAAACAATGGGACACGCTTTACCAATGCCTTATGCACCGCCAATTATAATGGAAGAATCGCAAGATAGAATGTTGAGCGTTAGTGGTAAAAAGAAATGTTCGTATTGTGGTAATGAATTAGGTATTTGTTGTAATCATTTTAATATATTAGAGATTTAAAGCATTTTTGTTTTCGTTGTATGTTGATTAGGACGTGGTGCTGCTATGATTATAGAAAGTTTGTGCCTTTTTTACCATATGGAATGTTTTAAATGTTGTGTATGCCATATGCAACTTGGTAATGGTCTAATGGGTACAGATGTAAGAGTTCGTAATCAAAAATTACACTGCCACAACTGCTATTCAAGTGATGATGGCGTTAAATTTAGTTGCGTTTAATGTATATATATCAGTTTTTTTTTATGTAAATAATAATAATTACGTTAGTTTATTATTATAATTATTATTATGTATGTATGTTAAAGAGATTTTCTTTTTGTATAATAGTTTAAATTTACATCACTTATACATATGTTGTATTATTTCTTTAAAATTATAATATTTACGTTTTGCTATTTCATTTTCTTTTTTATTTTGTGAAATTACTGTTGAATATATGTATATACATATATATATAAGGTGTTCGGGAATAACGTTAAAATATTTCAAACGAGTGATTCCTTACTACATTTTAAGGGATATAAGTTTAACAATATCTCATTCAATGTTATTCTGTAACACTCTGTATAAGTGCCAAATTTTTCTGACAAATTTACACTTTTTATATTGTTAAAATTTATTAATATACATTTAAAATGGGACTCATAATATATATAAATAGAGTGTTAGTTTCTTCGTTTGAAAATAACGCACGTTGTATAATGTATTAATACTCTTTTTTTTGTTAATAGAAATTAGGTTGTTTATATATTACTGTTAATCTGTTTAAAAAAATTATTTATTATTATAATATGTAATGATTACTAAGTGTACCTATTCAGGACCCTTTGCTTTTTATAAAATTATTTTATTGAATTATATTATTATGAAAAGTTTAATTTTTAAGGATTTTTGATCCATTTTTAAAGAAACAAAATTACTCTCACTTTGTCAGAATAATATTTACAGTAAGTATGACTCAGTTATATATGTATATGTTATGGGTAAAGTAGATACTTGGCTAGTTTACAAAATAGCCAAAAGCTTAGTTAATTTTATGGGAATATCATGTGTTCGCTAAAATAGCGACAAATCAACTGATAGTTTGCAAACTAGCGGTTGGTATACAAACTTTATAGAATTTTGGTTAAAATTGCGAATTGTTTATGATTTTGTACTATTATTAGCTGACTATTTTGGCTAGTTTACAAAATATCTTGATCTTGGTTAATATGATCAATGCTGTGCTCAATTTTAGAGGTAACGTTCTATGCCAAACGTTGTTATGACGTTGTTACGTGTTGTTTTCCAAATTTTACAGTTTTTTTGAAATTTTTTTTGTAATTTTTCTGGAATATAAACATTTTCCTTCTTTAAATAAAGAAAATATTTACACTGGTTAGCATAGGTTAGGTTAGTAGGTTATTTTTTTTAAAAAAAAGTAATCACAACCAACTCAATCAAATGCGCATGATTATTGATTACGTTCGAGTGATATGGTTTTAGCTGTCAAAAAATTTTAATTTTTGTATTAAGTTAATATCATTGTTTTTTATTAAGGATACCCTGATAAACTTAAATATATGCGGAATTTTTCATTTCATGTTATATTATTCGGAAAAATCGATTTCCGAATTTTCCAAATTTTCCAATTTTTCCGAAATTTTTTGGGTCGAAAATTTAAATTTTGCAAATAGGGCCGTGTTTGGTGTTGTTTCTTATTAATTTGGGCATTAGTATGTCAAATCTGTTAACAGATTTCCATTTGGAGTTGTAGTTTTTGAGAAAATTGCATTTGAAAATTTTGTTAATT
>SSSI01009995.1:0-21917 GCA_004796505.1 Oryzaephilus surinamensis
TTACCAATAAGATTTCAATGAATTAATAATTAATAGAATTCAATATCATAACCATGATTCTAAAAAATAATAAATGTATAAAGCTTAATTAAAATTTCAATACGATAAAAATAATTTTTTGTAATGAGTAAAAAGAATATTGAATGAATGGAGATGTTTGGTTATAGAACAGCATATCAATAAACTATATAGGCTTATATATTATATATAACATGGAAATATGTATTTAATTATAAATATAAAATAACTGATGTCTAAATAAAATTAACATACATAAATGTATTGCACGTTTGATATGTTGGAATGCTAGCAATTTGGTTCACCAACAGAAGACACTGTACTAGCGGCTGCTGAACCTGTGGTTGATGGTGTACCAGTACCGGAACTATATTTTTGATCGCCATCACATATATATTTTCCTGATACAAAACGTCGCTTGACTAGAGATAATCTATAACCAGGCCCGACCAATTGAAAATCCAATCCAGACAATGTAGTGCCTTCACAGTTAAATCCAGCTGATATTGTTGTTGGAATACACGGCACATTATCTAAATCAAATCGTGCTAACATTGAACCAACACCGTGATTTTCAGAATGTTGCGATAACTCAGTAAACTTCCACACAAGACGATTATTTTCTATGGGCCTAAAATATATATATATATACATTTTTAATAAATGTGTACACATAAATATATTAATATGTTATTACATTTGAACATTTGGCTTGGATTGTATATTTTTAATTGTACCTTCAACTGGCACAGCTACATTTACATTTAATAATGGCGTAGGTGAACTCATTGCATGTGAATTATATTTATAGTCAATTTTTAGATCCGTATGGGCACTTGTACATTTCCAGTAGGCCACTAGTTGAAATGGACAGGAATTAGCTCCTTGTTTAGGTTTGATTTGATATTTTAATATATCAACGTTAAAATAAGACGCACTAGGATTTTGCTCAGATTGTTTTTTTAACAATGAACTTAATGCAGTCATATTGAATTCAATAGCTAAATAGTCCGTGTGTGATTGTCCGCTGTCACTGTAAAAATATAAACAGAACTTTTATAAAATTTCTTGGAATTTTCTTATTAATGTTGAGGGAACTATAGTAATCTTCTAACTATATTTTGATTTCCTTTTTTGATAAAATAATAGTATTAAGTACGATAATATTATTTGAAAACAGCCTTATAAATGATAACTTACACTGCAACTAATTGTTTATTAGGTAGCACGTTTATTAAACGTTGAGTATTTTTAACACGAAATACTAATTTAGCAGGATTTGGATTGTTTGCTAATATTGTTACAATACCAGCTGGAAAAGACAGCATCATTTCACCAGACATTTTAACTTGACATCTGCAACAGTTAATTCTACTTAATTTACCAAATTAGTTGCTGAAAAATGTAGTTTTTTCAACCTTGTCTCATCGGCACCACGAAAATATGAGTGAACAATTTCGTGAAAGGCCACTGCCAGTGGAATTGTGTCTGCCATACCAATTGTTAAGGGTGAAGGTCCTCTAGATACACCCATTATGACGGAAGCAGTTCGAAATTCTAAACTGCTAACACTGTCCGCTCTTGAAATGCTACTTTGCGATGTTAATGTTCGGGATGGATCAGATCTTCGAGAAGGAGGTCGAGGGATCGACATATATCCATATGAAGAGGATGTAGGAGTTGGAGTTTGTCGTACTGGTTGTTGTTTAGAAGACGATTGCGATTCACTATCTTCATTAAACAAGTCACTCATATCTAAAATGAATAATTCAAACAATTCTTAATATTGTATTAATTTAGTTTGTTTACCTGCATATTTGGATGTAACAGATAATGTAGGTGAATTTAATGCCAATTGTGATGGACTTTGCAATGGAGCGTATGGATGTGAACTAGTTGGTGTTGATGCATTCGAAGCAGTTGGACTTTGAACAAAATTTAAACCTAATAAATCACTACTTGGTTTACCAAGTTGTTGAGATACAGACTGGGATCGCTTCATTTCTGTACCATCTAAATTTGAACCACGTCTACCAAAACCACCTCCTGGCGATAAATACATATTTTCAACAGTTGCACGTAATTCATCAACAGAAGCTGACATTGGTGCTGATCCATTGTTCAATGGTTTTATTTCCACATGTATTTTACGTTCATGTTCATCATCTGAATCTGAATCAGATGATGAATAGAAACTGCCTTTTTCGCTATTCCAATTTTGTGACACATTAGGACGTACAACGTAACCATCTTCATCCAATACAGGAGCTGATTGTTCTGTTGTCGAACTAGTAATACGTTGAAATTCATCTTTTTCCTCCCTGAAATTCCGATTAATTAGCAATTGCTATGAAATCATATTAAACAATTCGTACATATCAGATTTCTCCTCTTTATTGCTTTGATTATCCACATTGTCCTTGGTTTTCTTCTTTGATTTCTTCTTACCTTTATCTCTTCGGCTACGTAGAAACCCTAAAATTTTATGTCATTATTACTATTTAATAATATTAAATGGGTGTTAGAAAAAAATTTGAAAGTGTAATAATAATAAGCTGATAATTGTGTTGTGTGTAAAATAGTCGTGCAAAAAGACACAGACAGCTGCCAACACAGCCAATTACGACATAAGTTCGTGCAGGTATTTAAAATATGATAATAGAAATAAAGCATTTTGATATATTATTCGATAAATCGAAGACTAGGGTCAGGAATATTTTTATAAAACAGCTGCTGTGCTGTAAAGGAATGTAAAAAAAACATAATATTTAAAAATTTTCTTAAACCAACCACCACCAACAATTAATATATAATAATAAATAAAACAACAGCCAAGACTGACGCCTCAGAAATAACATAATACGATAATAAAAAACGAAAATAAAAGAAACATTAAAAATATTCGTTTTTTAAATTTTAATAATGGAAAATTACACTTTGATCCTCTGTTTGAATGGCGCGTCAGTTGCTGTTCACCTTCTGGACTAGTAGGACTAGATGGGGCACTGCATGGCCCTGCTCGACTTTCACGTGATCCTGAAAACACAGTCCCAGCCCAGGTTAAAAATATTTCGCTAAAAAACACCCAGATATAGGAGTTTTAGCACGTACCCTGGGAGTTAGACATGAAGAGATTGAGAAGGGAAGTTGTACGACGGGAAGTTTTGGCATGTGTTGGCACTGTCTGCTCACTATGGCCATTACCTTCGCGTTTTGTTGGCTTCACCTCTGATTCCTGAGTAGGAGACATTAATGGATCCTCTAAATCCATTAATCCTAAATAATAAATCATGTTATCATTTATTATTACGTTATCTACCATGCAACTCTAGCAAGAAATTTTAAATGTTTAAAATAAACATTATTTTACTCTCGATTTTACTCTTTATCACATTATTACAAAATTTTTTAAATTTTAAATGTGATCTAAATAGAATAATAATCCTAAAGAAAGAAAAATAAATTTTTCTATTTTTATTTGTACTGTAAGTTAAATTCTACGGCTTCTGTATTTTAAAGTAAACTTAAATTTATATGTATGTATAACTTTTATTGTAAAAATCTTTTTTAAACAAATCTATTAACGGTCACATTTTATTATTGAAAATAAAACAAAAGTTTTATGTCCAACTCAACTTATAAACATTATCTTACTGAATAATTTTGCATCTATATAACACTAATTTATTATACTAGTTACTAGTATGATAAAGCATAACTTATTGTTTAAATATACCTTTAGTGATGATATTTTCAATTTGTTAGTATTTGTTGATATCACCTTCGAAGTATACATTTATTCATTAGAGAAAGTATTAAATTTTTTCGGTTTTTTAAATTTAAAAAATAAGTTGAAATTTAAAGAAAAGTAATTATAAATGGTTGAGCAAAAATCCATGAATAGCTTACTCAGAGATAACGCCTTTTAATCAACTTAGTACATAAATAGTTTTTAATGAATCAGTATAGTATAAATAATTAGACTTCTTTGGAGTGTAGTATAGATTTATGTAACAAAGCTACTTCCAATAGTTGTGCTAAAGTCTACGTGTAATTGGTTTATGTGATTAATTCACAGAATTATTGCAGAGATTCATCAATAAAGTAAGAACCATAAAAATTTTACTGTTTATGTATTTAACAACAAGACATGTAAGCTATTTTTATAATTTAATGGTTTATTTGCTTTATATGACATCAACGTAAATAACTTAATCTGTTCAAGTTTATAAATTCTAGCTTTAAGCATGGAAAACTTGTCGCAGATTACCATTATATTTGTATATAATTATCGGTCTTGTAACTGTCAGTTCGAATAGACAAGAACTATAAGTTAAGTATTGACGCAAGTATTGATTCAACAACTATAAATTAATTGAACTAAATGCGTACCTGGCCTTTCCAGTCCAGTTGATTTTCTTTCAACAAAACGTTCTAACAACTTATCAATTGTTAATTCAAGTAATTGTTGCTGAAAGTCTTTGTGAACAGTTCCCATTTGTTCATGCGTCCAAACAACAACTTCGGCATAAGAAGTTAAAAATTGTTTCATGTGGTCTAAATGATTAACTTCCAATTCTTGAAAATTCTTACACGTTACAGACATTTTATTTTCGAAATCTTCTTTAACTGAACTGTATTTATCAACAAAATGTTTATAATCTTCTTGGGCTTTCTTCAATTTTTGCTCAGCCTTTTCAACTTCTTTTGCCGAATTGCTGTCTTTTTTTAAACGTTCCAATTCGATACCACGTTGTGTGTATGTATCTTTGGATTTTTGTACGTTCAATGTTATATTTTGCATTGCTTGTACAGCCTCCAAAGTACCAGACTCATCTTCTTTAACAGATTTATGTTTTTTATGTAATTCTTCTGCATATTTACTAACTTCTTTAACAAGTTCAGACACTTTTTGTACCATAGCCATATGTAGATGAGATAATCTTTCTGCTGAAACTTTTAATACTTGCCATACTGGTGCAAATGTCCCATGTACACAACAACTTCCTGCTTGTTTAGCTAATTTACTTAATAATTTCGAGTTTGTTTCTTCAATATTCGAACTGGAACGAAATGAAATTTATCAATAATATTAACATTTTGCACAATGTTTTTTTGTATTACACAATAATACATACCGTTCCCTGAGAAAATCAGCAAATTCCTTACTGGCCACCAACCCATATTTCATATTATGGTATAAAACATCGAACCCATTATTTTTCTCCCCCTTTAATAGAAATAAATAATAGTGTCTTCTGACATAAATTGATTTGAAACATTGATTTACCCAAAAGTAGTCATTAAAATCGACAGTCATGATGCTAATGTAATCATGCCTATTGAGTTAAATTAAAATCGTCTTAGGACAAACCAAAGGGCACATTGAAAATTACAAGACTGTTTAAAACATAAACAATAATTAATTAAAAATTATTTTCAACATATTACGTTGTGGTAATGCGTACAGAGATAACATTTTAACACTAAACTAATTTAAAGGGCACTTAAATCACAATTATTAAAAACTAAATTAGACGTAATGATTTAATAAATTTGTGTGTTATTTGACTATTGATAGCAATAAAGCATAACGGAACGCCGTTTATAACACTACAGGGGGCGTATCCGCAAAAATTTATTTGCTGATATGGTATAATATAAAAGATACCTTATTTCAAAAAGTAGATTTCTTCTATGTTATATTTAAGGGGTTCCCTCCATGTTGATATAACACGGTCGTAAAATGATGAGCTGCGCGATAGTTGCGCAAATGCGCAATCTTCACTAGTCATAACAAGTGATAGAAGGCAAAAGTACTACTCGTATTTCTAATTTTCTACCTCTGATTTCTACCTAAATCAACGTTAATACTCATGATATACTAGGTAATTCATTTTAGAATTAAATAAAGAACATAATGTAGAGTAAACTATCACAGGCTTCAATTTTCGGATAATTTTTAATAAAATTTACCAAAAATTTTAAATTTAATTTTAAATATAGGCATCATTCTTGCATTATTCTCTCTGGCATAAGGTTAGTTTTCACATTTATAAGAAACTATTTATTAAGTTATTAACATGCGGAGTCTGCGTAGTAAAATTTTTGTATTCTCAAGTTCTCAACCATTGAATTCAATGTTCTCAACTGCTCACAAATCTTATCACAGATTTTTAAGCTTACTATTCACACATAAATTGTTCTAAAGTCTATTATATCAACATTTAACCCAACGGTTTAATTTCATTAAATATTACAATTCTCATATATTCCAGTTCAATAATTTATGGACAGACTCAAATTATTATATTCTAAATAACTTTTATTGGGTTTAGCGAGGTAAAAAAATATTACCAACAAGTTCTTAAATAAAATAATAAATAAATAGTACATATTATCATTTTTCGTTTTGTAGATTCTAAACCTAGAGCTTATTAATTCTATAAATTATTTCAAAATTTTTAACTTAAAACAAGTTACAATCAGAAAAATATTAAATTCAAAAGAACTATGCAACCAGAACTGTGTTTGTATGAAGTACACAAAAAAACAGAAAAGATGTGACATGCGTAGTTTAAGTTAAGTAGTTTAAAGTACCTAAGCCTAACTGTTTCTGATACTTTGTGAGATCAAGCCTGTAGTCAATGATGTACTTTATTTTATGATTGTTTGGTTGCATCATATCCACACAACTTGATGGAAGTTACGTACAAAACCTACAAAATTTTTAATTTTTATAAAGAAATAAAACACATTTTTTTAAGTAATTTATTGATAAAATAAAATGTCCAGTTAGTAATGACAGCAACAGCTATTATTATTAATAAAATCAGTCATAATTAAAATCTGCGTAGCTAAAATGATTAATAAAAAAAATACAGCTCCATAAAATCATTTTAGTTCAAAATGTATATAATATAAAAGGAAAGCACTCTTTTAACGTACTTAATACTTATTAACAAATAAAAAAAGCGAATAACTATTAAAAAACAATAATTTTTAATGAATCGAGAGTCCTATAATACATAATATCAACACGAAACATTAAATAATTTACTTAATATAACAAAACAGTCTCATAGAAATGATCAACGATACGTATTATTATTATTTTGAAGCGCATCTCGCATGAAAAGCGAATTGCGATTTAACTATTTATGTATATAGTTTTGTGTTAAGTACAATATATAATACGGATTTTTTCGCAAACTTATCGACGCCACTGTTGGATTTTTAAACTGGCCCAATATTGACATTAAAAAAACAGCAATAACATCCCGTTAACTAACATTGACCTGACTGTGTGCTAGTATAAGAATATCTTTTTTTTCTTTGGGAAAACGTAACTCTCGACCAGCTGCACGGGCCGATTCTAATTCTCTCTCAGCTTGATTAAGTTCTTTACGTAACGAACCAGCACATTCTTGTTCTCTTGCAATCCAATCTAGGGCCATTTGTGAACGCATATCATCATCTAATGCACGGTTTGAATAATGAGCAACCACTTCTTGTCTACTACATTGACGTTCTCTCATTGCTTTAAGACTACCATTCCAATGAAGTAATTGAAAAACAGTCATTAATTCTTGAAATTCTAACATTGTACGACCTTTATTTGATTCTAACATAAAACGAAATGCTCCAATGCCTGTATTTGGATTGTCTGCTTCTTCAGGATCACCTTTAAATGACGTACGTGCTTCAGCAACGGCTTTTTCTATAAAATCATCTGAGATACGACGTGATGGATGTTCATTGAATACAGAATTCATTAGGGCAATTTTAGCTGCACTTCGACGGGCTTCAGCCTTTGTGGGACAATTCTGTTGATTACATTAAGATATAAAATATAAATAATGGTGTGTTGGTGATAAGTGTTTATAATACACATGCATGTAAATATGTATAATATATGATAAGTAGGTATGTATTAAGTTTAATATTGTACCTGAAAACTTCCAAAGCAAGAACCTCCAGGAAGTGTGACGTAACATACATAAGGTTGAGCATTTGATGGTACTGACTCATAAATGACAACAGCACCATTTCTTAAATCCGCACCTTGTGCTTGTTTCATTTGCCAAAATTCTTGTAGAGCTTCAACTTCATTAACTGTAAAAATGTTGAAAGCAAAAAATGTTTTTATTGTCATATAATTATTGAAATGAAAAATAAAATATGTTTTATACACATCAGTGGATTTCAGTACAGTAATATAAGAAAAGAAGATGTAATTTAGTGGGCTAATCAAAAACATGATTCGGTTGGCGGCATAGCATTTATCTGAGAACAAAGCCAGTTTTTAAACATTTAATAGTACAAGTTATGGCTCAAACAAAATTTATGCCGCATTGGCGACTTTTTTGCTGTCTGGCTATGTCGTGTAAAATGCCGTTGCCGAACGAACACGGACAAGGGCACTACCCCGCACACTGTCATCCGTTCCCTTTGCCCCGCTGATCACGAGCACACAGCTGCAGAAGTAGTAGACGAATCACAAGTCATTTCCCTACCTCAGGAGGCCGTTCGCCGCGCTGCACATACACAGGAAATTTGTAAAGAGAGAACCATGAGAAAAGAAGAAGATAGTATTATAATATATACATATATAGTATATACAATATAAAAGAGATCGCGTTTGTTTTATTGAGGTGATGAACTGGATGGTTTTCTCATTTTTTTGGGTATACCATGCACTTACCACGATAGCTGACATCGTCGTAGAGTTGGACCATTGCAGCTGTAGCTGAACAGGACCATTGGGTATCGGGATAAACCATCATATCCGCCGTACGATTGGCAGCGGCTGCTGTGGCCTTAGTGACCCCAGCAGCATCGGGCCCTGAGGGTTCAAGGATGCGCCGCGAAACGAGATCGCGGCCCGCACATGCACTTCGCATCAATGAGCACTACTACTGATGCTGCCAACTATATTGTGGGCGTTGCATCCCGGCCCGGCTGCTGGTTCCAGCCTCTATTGCTATGGTGGTCGTGGCCACTGTGCCACCGATCGACAGCAACTAGTAGCAACAGGTTCACAATCTCTTTGGCCCGGTGTTGAAACAACTTTGAACAATGACAGAGACACTGTTTGCTGTCAATCGGTATACATTCATCAGCTAGTTACACTAGCTAGTATAAATATAACGTATACTAGGTGATGTAAATGCTGGTATATGGTAAGAACTTTTCTTGAAAGAAACAAAGATCCAAAATCTTCTTACGTAATATACTTCGGTATATATGTATATGGTTGGTTGGTTGGTTGGTTGGTCGATGAAGAATATTCCTCTTTGTTTCTTCTTCACACCACAACACACAATAACACTTAGTTATTATCAATAACTATTATTAACACAAATTTATTTTTATATATTAATACCTATAAGACAACTGTATATTAAAAACAATATGTTTAGATAATTTTATTTAAATATTTACTGACAGTGACTGTCAACGTCATTAAATCATCAGTCACAATCGAGTATATCAGTACAAATATAACAATTATTTGCAAATGAATATATAAATGATATTGTTAAAATTAAAATGAACGTAACAGAATTATATAGACCGTACCACTTCTTCCAATTACCATGAATATCCGCGGCCTGATCGGCGACTGACTCAAGTCGTCAAGTCTGCCGGTCTTCTCTCGCTGGCTCAATAGTCAACACCACTAGTACTTGCTACTCCTTTGTTATAGAGTGAGACCTCCAAGTTGCGAGGGCGACAGCAATACAAAGTAACAAACGAAGACCGACAACCGCCTGCGTAACTGCAAATTTGAAATCCTTGAAAACGACAGCCGAACCAAGTACCCAACTATATAGTTCTGAGTATACTTATACTTATATATTTATATATAAATATATAAATGTATATAGATATTTTGTATATATGGTACCTCATGTAAATACCACTTCGCTACCAACTGTTATATACGTTGACTGTCTTTTTACCTTTAACCAACGAAACGCGTCTTCTTCACTACAAGTACTACAACTATAATATACTTATATTCACTTCTTCTATCTTATACTGACTGCCACTCATGAACTGGCTCTGGTTCTTACTTCTTTTCATAGTCGCAAGTCGTTTAGCTGCTATGCACGGTCACATGATTTTTGCATCTTAACAATTTGCCTTTTTTAATTAAAACAGGTATTCCCTCTCACGTACCGTTACTTGGTGAAAACAGCGGTGTAATTGTGCGATCTAGTTCACCCACGTCATTATTCTATTAAAAAATCTATATAATATGCATGTACATATAGTACTTATTTCTGATTTTAATATAAAATATATATTATTTTATAAATTATTATTTACAAACACAATTGAATACATTTATAGGCAAAATGTATTTATATATGCATTATTCCTCCAGCTTACCTTGCCTGTCGACAACTTAATATCTCTTGTTTACAGATTACCGGATTCGATAAATAATAAAACATTTACGCGCTTGTCTTCATTGTTTTTATTTATTAAAATACAATAGAGACATATACATATATAATAATAATCAAAGTTTTAACAGAAAATTTATTTATAAATGTATCAAATACTAATATAGTATTATTTTACAATCAGATTTCAATATAATAGGTATTAGGCATATAAATTTTTACCAATTACCATTAATCACCCTGCCAAAATATTTATTATTAGGAACTTCCCAAACCCCAGCATTCACAGATATAACAATATTATATATTGAATTTTAAACAACAGCAGCATGATTTTCATGGCATTTAGGCATGTCAGTGTCACTGATTTTTTCTGTTATTGAACTTTCGTCTGCAGACGGTGTCCAAAAAAGGCATTGATATATATTCGTTCGCAATTTATAAAGACCCCAATGGAGTACATGAAGTATTATCAAAAATGTCATTACACCCAAACAAACACAAATTGTTTTGCCTGGTTTATTCCAATCCAGTATTGTATAAATATAGGTGAATCCTTCTCTGTAATAATGAATAATTTAAGTTGTATATATGTATATTGAGAAAATGCATCATTATATAATATTATATGTAGGTATGTATTGTATATAATATATATTGTATTATATACGAGTACATAAATATATGTATTTATTTACCTGCTAGTACCTCCAGCAAAATAATAAATTACGCTAAATATAACATAAAATAATCCAAATATAACAGGATATAGGAAATGAAGTATTCTAACTGGATTACATACTATCCATAAGTCAATCATCATCAATAAAGAATTATTTCCATGTACAAAATAATTCATTGCAGTAAATCGATGTTTAGTAGCTGTAAAACAAAATATTTCATATAATCTAAATATATAATTATTAATTTTAAAATGAAATATTTACGATTATATATAACAGACCAATACATTGCTGTTATACCAAATGCAATTGGTGTTGCAATTGTATTGGTGACCCAATAAATTTTATAAAGTTTCAATGCATTTTCGGCCAAATTTGGCATACTACGTAATCGTTTACTTAAAATGCAAGCTGATAAAATTCCTGCTAAAAGTATTGCTTGAAATGTGCACATCGTGTACCCCCAATTTGTTAAATATATCATCCATTTGGCTGAATATCCTTCATCAATAATTGTATTTGGATTTAATTTACCTATATCCAAAACACTTAAAAGCCATGTTATGAAAAATGTTGCAGCAACAATTGTACGGTAGATAAGATAGTAGATATTTGGTGTTTTTTTATCATTCTGCCACTAAAACATTAAATACATTTAAAACAAGATATAAAACATTAATTTTATTATTCGAAATAAAACCTGTGAAACAATAAAAATGAAAGGATTGTCATAATTTAAAGAGAATTGCTTAATAGACAATTGGGTTTTACATGACTTTAATATTATCATTTTGTAATAAAATAATCTACAAAAGAAATGATTATTAATAAAAGAAATTATCATCATTATGTCTACATTTTATATTTAAGACAAATTTTATTATGTAATTTTAGTTGAAAGTTATTAACGTAACACATTGACTACATATTTTGTATTAATTGTCGCTTTTATTAACTAGTTTTCTTTGCAAAATGTCTTGAGTGGGGGATAATAATATAGTTTTAAAAATATCCTAAATAGAAAGTTATCAAAAGATTTTGTAACCCTTTATAAACATGATGTTTTAAATAAATTAAGAAAAAATCATTTAATTATAATGATTTCCTGCAAAAATTTTAATTTACTTGCATAAGAATACTTTTCATTAAACGCTAAAAAGTTCATTTTTTCATGATTGCCATCGAGTTTAATGAAGTTTATGTGTGCAAGCAATTGTTACACATATCGTTTTAACCCATTTGTTAATGTAATTGTACATACGAGGATGTCAAAGTACATACATACATTGATACATACATTGAAGTAGGTAATTATCATTATATTGACTTTGGATTTAATGGATTGTTTTCCACTATGAAATAGAAATCGAATATTAAATATGTACCTATAGCGGAAGTTTTAGAAAATTTTAAAAATCGACCATTTTTATTGATGTTGAAATCATTTATAACATCCTGAGAAAAAAGCATTTATCTACATTTTTCGAATACAGCCGATTGCTTTCGGTCCAGTTCTGAGCGAAAGTATATATGTACTGATAAAATAAAAAATTTAGTATAACTTGACAAAATTGTACAAAAATGTTTGACATTGAATTATATTTTAATTGTATTAAAATTTTCATAAGCATCAATATATTTAAATTGTATATGAAACAAACAAAAAAGAGATTAGATAATTGCAATAAGAAAAATAACACAAAATTCATGATGTTCCATTTTTTTCAGAACAAAATTGCAAAGTCATTTTTAAGTGTTTGGGGCACTATTGAAATTTGGACATTCTTAAATTACAAAGATGCATATATAAACGTACGGGACGGGTTCGAACGGATCACGAAACAGTTCGTTATTAGTTATTTATTTGTGTATCAAGTGTGGAAAGAAAGAATTTGCAAGATCGAACATATTTTGCAAGATGACGTGAAGATCAACCCTGTAAAATTATTATTTTTTAAATAAAAAAATTAGTGGTTGTTCGAAATTCGAATACACGGATTATTTAGTAGATCCGGTCGACCCACGACTTGATGTGACAAGTTGCTCTTGTGTCGTCACAAGTAATAAGAAAGTAACAGTACATTAACAGAAATTGACTAAATCTTTTCAAATTATCAAATTGATGTCAAATTGCCTATGAAAATGATGAATGCATAACAATTGACAATTTTAAATATCAAACAAATACATATTAATTTTTTAAGTAGTTAAGGATTCTAGTTTACCTATCAGCCTATCACGTATTGCGCGAAGTTAAGGGAAGAAACCTGACACAGCGACCGGGTCGCCAAATTATCTGTGCCTCAATATAAGAGCGTAATTTGATATGAATTATATCACAATCAGAAATTAGAAAATTCGATATATGAATTCGGTGAACTAAATATGACTTACCAATATATTTATTTAATTTTGTTTTTGTATAACAACAAATTCAAATTATAAGTCGCAGACAAAAATTTACTTCAATTTTTGAACACGTGTCAAATATTGTCAAAAATGTCAATTTTGCATTTACATTCTAGAATTTCTTTTCTCAACAAAAAAACAGAGAAATATGTGTTAAATAAAAAGTATAGTCGTTAATTTTCCATATGAAACATGATGATGCTTCCATGTATCGCTGCAGGTTCATTGTGAAAACAGCTTCCACGAACGGTTCACGAACGATTCGCGAGCGATTCGGTTACAAATTAAAATTTGGATATTCTTAAGGCTCCTCTACACACAGTCTTAAGTCCTTGTTTCTAGTCTGTAGTGTAGTCGTTGTCTCTTGTCTGTTGTTCGTCTACACACAGTCTCTAGTCGCTGTTGTTAGTCTTTAGTCCGTTATCTTTAAAGTTGAACCAACTCAACTTTTGAGACAAAGGACTAAAGACTGGCCATTTGGCCAATCACAGTAAAGTATCCAAATGTAGATAACCTTAAAAATTCAATGACAATCAGTAAATGACAAGTCAGGTGTAATATGCTTGTACTTAGTGTAGACAGGTCAGTTTAGATGAACTAAAGACTTAAGATTAAAGACTGATAACTACGGACTAAAGACTTAAGACTGTGTGTAGACGAGCCTTAAGGCCGGTCTACATGCGGTCTGAAGTCCGAAGTCTTTTGTCTTTAGTCCTTGTATTTCAGTCTGAATATGGTATTTCAGGTTAGAAAATAGAATGTCAATAATGTCATGCTTTTTGGTCTTTGGTCTCTAGTCTTTACAAGTTAAATCAACTTCAACTTTTACAGACTTCCATCTAAACAGTTGATAGCTGATAAAATTTCAATATGATTGGTTCATCTGACAATGCGTAAAGACTCATGTAGACATCGTACATTTTTTAAATAAAAGACAAGAGACTAAAGACTTCAGACTGCATGTAGATCGGCCTTTTAAACTACAATACACCGTAGTTTGATATACAATTACATCACAATAAAAAAATCGGTGAACTAAAATATGATATTTATTTAATTTGCATAACGTAATAAATTCAAAATTATAATCACAGCCAACAAAATTTACTTTAATTTTTCAACACAAGTCAAATATTGTCAAAAATTTCTATTTTACATTAATTATGTACATATTAGAATTTCTTTCTCATCGAAAAAGCAATTAAGAATGTTTACATTCTAATTAAATTTAATTTACACACATAAATTAAAAACAAATTTAAAAACAAAAAATGTCATTATCTGTTGAAGAAAATACGTATATGTAATAAACTTAAATAATGTGATGTCGAAGAATTCAATATATGTATATGCTTTAGAAGAACATTTTATTGTAATTGGTATTGTCAGTGTAACCATCTCATGAAATTAGATATAGATAATAGAGTATAGACACTTTAAATAACCCTGTATATAATAAGGAAAGTAAGAATAGAATAGATATTCTAACATTAATTGCATGTTAGATTGTGTATTAATAAAGATCAAGCTACCTCATGCTCCCACGTATCAATTATTACAAATATCAATTAAACTCATATACATACTCGTATAACTAATATACGAGTATATAAACTTGTAAGTATGTTATATGTAATAATTGATTTAATAATTTTCTATACTGAGTATTTTTATTTCTGCATGCATATAATGTTAATGTACGAGTATACGTGTATTAATTTATTATTTATATAATTGTAATTATGTTATCGATTTTATTGAATACAGTTTTAGTCGAGAAGAATTAATTTAATTTTTCCTAAAATAAAACTAATCCATATTTCAGAACATAAATTTTCAGCACTAAAGATATTTTTGTAATATTATACGGTTGTAAAGTATGTATGTATATAGAAATGATTTTTTACAAAATAAAATGTCGTTGTACGAAAGCATCAATTAGTTTTGCACATAAATTTTTTTATGAGCTTTACGGAATGCTTTATGTTTGCATTTTGAAATGAAATGCACCGGTGAAAAATAATGGCTTTGCAATTTCATACTATATGTGAAATAATTTCTTATTTCACACAAAATGATAACATAAATTTTATTATTATTAGACTTTTAATTATATAATTTTCTATGATTAATATGTTCTTCATAGAATTTTTTATTATAATATATTCTAAAAAGTGTCAGCAAAAATTATGAAGATTAAAATGATTAAATAATAAAAAAAATTGAATAATAGAATATGTTGCATATTGCAATAAATTTAAATATGTAATACAAAATGAAATAAAATTGAAATTGAAGTTTTAAAACGTTATGAAAACTGATTCACGATAAAATATTAAAAATTTAAAAGGGGTAGCCTACAATTACGTAGGTATTATACATATAAGAGGTCTGAGTAATATAGTTTGTTAACCTTCTGAATTATCTGGGAGAGTTTTTATAATTCATGTTGGTCTATTCTGCTTGTAAAAATTTCTCATGACATACACAATATAATACAACACAGGAAATTAAAAAAAAAGATACATAGATATAATATAAATAATAATGTTATATTAAATCAATTTCTGTCTCAGATTAGAAAAAAATAACGATATTTCAATAAAAATTTTATTTATGGTCGATATTTATAGAAACATTATTATTGTAGATTATAATATCTATTCTGTGAAAATAACTGTCATTGTATAAAATAAGTAAAAACTGTTCCATATACATACATAATAAAAAGTAAAAAATATTTATATCTTCCGTTGTACAGAAAAAATTTCTTACATAAGCAATCAAAAAAAAATATATAAAAACTTTTCTGTATCTTACGTATTACATAAATTATAAAATGTGTAATTATATTTTTCGCGAAGATTTAAATAAAAATTTTATGTATAAAATATGTAAATATTAATAAAATACAGTATTATAAAAATATAACATTGCTTAAAGGTATTATAACAAAATGGGCAGACGTATAAAAAAATAAGAAAAATTCAGTCAAAACATCATTACATATTAGGTTTTATAAGACCATAATCATTGAACCACTAGCAGTGCTATAATTACTGAAGAAAATTATATTTTAATGATGTAAATTTTATTTTAGCGAATAATTAATATATACTTTTTTATTGTAACAAAAAGAATTCTATTTAAATATACAAATACATTTAAATACATATTTCGAAATATTCTGGCAATTTTTCGTAACACGGTTTGAGGTAAATAGCTATATTATATTTTTTCTTTTATTTTAATGCTACAAAGGTCAATAAAATATTTAATAATGCTAATAACTAACCATGAAAAAAATGACTTTGTCTACAACAAAATGATGCACTTTTTTGAAAACGGATCTAAAATCATCACTATATTTCCGTTCACAATGAAATCAGCAAACTGTTTGTTTGATAAAATGGAAACGAAGAAAAAAGAAGTGAAAGTTTAATTAACAAAAATATGATAAAGCACTTACAATTTATCTGATTCACAAGAAAAAATTAATCAACTGGTGATGTGATTGTTAACTTGAACAACTGATTTCAATTGATAGATAAGTGATAAAAAGTTTTTTTTAACTATAGTTTTACTTCCTTACAAATCAGTATACATACTTTTTGAATTAAAAGTACACCACCGTCTATCTGGTAGTTAAATACTAAACTAGTTTACCATTTATTAAATATCTATCATTTATTCATTTATGGCCTAAACTGTCGATTATATAGAGCGGTTGAAAACTATTATATATTCCACGTGAGGGCTGAAATTGAATTCGCTTGCGCGTTTATTATAACGTACATACTATATATTATATTATGAGTGTAGGTTTCGAATTGAAAAAAAAGTATTATTGTAATATGTATAGAGTTAAATCACACGGTACCCACCTGCAATTAAATGTATAGTTCGTAGTTCAACACATGACCCATTCCCAATTAAATACAATTAAACATCTAAAAATTTTATTACGGAAAAAGAGATTCAATTGAACATTTGATACGTTTGTATGTTATTAAATGTGTTTTAAAGGGAGAAGAAAAATAGTTAAGTGGTGTATAACATCCGTCAGTTGCATATTGTGGTCGAGGGTGGATTTTTTTTTGTTGTTTGTTCCAACAGCCCTTAAATGCGTGCGCATGCCGCATACGTTTATTGACCACTTTATATTTGAAAATTCACTGAGTTTTTCTAAATAGTTTTTCAAATACAATCGTTTATAATATACATATACGTACAATGTTTTATTTGAAAATTTTCCACTCAACCATTTTGAAGAATATTAAAAATCAAGTTTAGCTGACGATTGTTTGTAAACTTTAGACAAGTTGTTAGTAAGATGGAAGAAACCGTTGTGTTAATATTTATTTTTTAAACTTGTATTTCTTCTTAACCCTTTATGTTAACTTTCTTTCACTTGTTTAAAAAATACCACTAACGTATTTAAATAGGAAAATTAAACAACTACATATATTTATATATGTCTAAAATATTAAAAAACTTTTTTCAGAAACTTACCATTTGAATAACAAGTAGTAATATATTCCATGTGAATACATTTGTAATATACAATACACTAAAATTGATACATACAACAAAAATCTATAAGATGTAAATATTATCTGAATTATCTAATAAGATGTATCGTGAAAAAGGTGAAAGTATAAGTAGTTTTCACGTAATGAAAACCTAATTTTGCAATGTTTATTTTTTTGGAGCAAAATCACTTTATAATAATCCATTCATATTTTCATACTGATGATATTATAAAATAATCCTTGAATAAAATTATAGTTCGCATCAACGTAATCTTGCAATCATAAATAATGATAAATATGATTTAATTATGGACTTTTATAAGTTTTTTTAACGTAATTCACATATGCATATGCAACCAAATATTGTTGATATAACTATCTAAATAAAACTCACATATTAAATATTTAATAATAATTTATTTCAAGTTAAAGCAGTACCTAACAAGTAATAATTGAGCTATCAAAAAGTATAACTCCACATTTTACTATTGCACGAGAAAAACGATAATAATAATATTACTACACCGGTCGTATACGACGATAAGGCTATAGATGTTTTTTTTTATCAGGAATGTTTAAACTGCATTTTGGCAGTTATTTCATTTCTATACCACATTATACAATTTTCCTAACTAATTTTTCAAATTCTAAAATCTATTGCTTTCAATATAAACACACATTTCTTTCAATCACCACTATAAATGACAGAAAATTATAATAAAAAAAAAAAATAATATAGAAAACATAAATAATAAATTCCATTATGAACACCATCTCATCAACTGCTTTCTTTTTTGGACGGCAGAGAGATGTTTTATATTTACTAAATATAAAATTAAAGGAATAATTCACATGACTTGTAAAATTTGGCTGGCTTCAAATGCAGTACCAGGAAGAAGAATCACAGGACTGGATACATGGCCAGCCTCTACGCACACCATATTTGGATATTCATCATCCCCAAAATCAGACATGTCTTTTGCTTGTTCAGTCCATGGATTCCAGATAACAGTATCTGGAAAATTGTATTTCTGTATGCGCATTTTACGTCCAGATACGACGTTTGTTATTATATGTTCTTGGGGTGTATTTTGATAAATACGATCAGTCCATTCACCAATGGTAACAACATCCCTTGTCTCTTGGTAAATAGTACCATCGCGTGTTTTATCCATAAATGTACAGCCTTGTAAACCAGTTATTTGGCAACGACGAACGTCTGGCACTTTAAAATATGTGTGCAATA
Source organism: Oryzaephilus surinamensis (assembly GCA_004796505.1). Taxonomy (NCBI): domain Eukaryota; kingdom Metazoa; phylum Arthropoda; class Insecta; order Coleoptera; family Silvanidae; genus Oryzaephilus; species Oryzaephilus surinamensis. The sequence goes on from SSSI01009995.1 coordinate 19,304, forward strand.
ACATATTAAAGCTGAATGTTAAGTCTTTACTTGGATTGTAAACAGCTATATTAAAATGTAATTCTTTTTCACGCAATATTAGTCTATATGTTAAACGAAACCTATTAAAATGATAAATATTTTTATCAAATGGAAATTTACAATATTGTTTATAATATTCATACTGATAATTCCACATTGATCTTGTGAAATCTGTGTCCATTATTGAAAATATAGCTTCAACATCGCCACTAGCTAACCTTTCAGGAGCTTTTTCTAAATTCCATCTAACAATTCTTGCAAAACCATGTTGTGGACCAAATGTCCAAGGTCCAAATTGTGCTTTAATTTAATTAGATTAATTTAGAAAACAAATGTACTTAATTAAAAAAAAACTGATTAATTACTTACGAAAAACAAATGGTATTCCACCTCGTATGGCTTTTTTTCCATCAAAAACGGCTTGTTTACTAATGAATAAAAAATTACTATCTAATATTAATTTGTATTTATGTTATTTACCTAACAAATAATTGTTCTTGATTGTTTACTCGCCAAGAAACTACTGTGGCACCTATAAGTATAGTAAAAAAAATTCACGGTTTTTTTTCATCATTAGGTTATGTTTTTTGTGTACAAAACACCCTCCAATCATTAGAGGGTAAATCAATGAATATCTCTATATACAAAAAAACTATTCGAACAAAGACCATTTCTTACCATGTAAATTAATTGTACAAGTTGTGTTATTTCCTCTATCGAGGACAACAACACTAGTAGCAGCCATGGAAAATATTTATATGATGGCCTGGTGGACCGGCCGGTCGCACGTCGTACAAGACGCTCCCGCGTTGCTTTTTCGGTAAAATTTTACTTGGTGCACACTTCTACAATATTACCTGCGCGCATACACCGACAGGTGTAAGTCCCTCTGTCGGTAGTGATGAAAAAAATAATATTTAATAGTCCAGGAAACGACGGACGCGATTTCTATTAAAATTAATACAATGTCCGCTTAAATAAACTTATATTAGGTAAACTCTTCGATACCTACCCGTCTACGAATGTCGACTGTACACTTTATAAGTCACTCAATACATATAAGAATGGACGCGACTAGTTTTTCATCAATCTACTCAAAAAAAACGCCAGTTGAGATAATGAATTTTGAACATGAAGAGGCATCTTTGTGAAACATATCTCAAATCAATGTTGCACAGTATACATAACTTATAGGAAACTACGTACAAAATTGTATTCCAGTCATTGGTTTCTACATGTACACCTAGATATACGCTATCGTATGCATTTACACTGCAAAATAAAGTAAAGCGAAATGCAAATATGAGCCCACTGTTTGAGTGTTTGAGGCATGGACATGAAACGAACTAAAAATTTTTATAGGGTAACATGAATATTGCATGTTAGCCTGATGTTAGTTAATTAAATAATTTAAATACAAAAGTACTTACAGTCTTACAACTGTAATTAAAATGAATTACATGAACTTATTTCCTTATTACAATAACGTATGTGATAAATAATAATTAAATTTGATTATGTGTTAATTGTAAATTGTATATAATAAAGTTTATATTGAAATCGAAATTTAAAAATGCTTCTGGAACAATAAAAGTGAAAAATGATTTATTACTTTTCTGAAACCAATAGTTGAATGGAAATAGTGTTGCAGCAAATGTTTTGAGACCGAAAATATTGTCTAATTCGTTAAACTAGTTTAAAACCGACAAAATTGCTTATTTAAAGGTTTAAGGTCTGACGAGAGGTCACAGCCAAAGTCCAAAATAGTAGCATGTTTCTGTCTTTGACTAACGATTACTAACCAAACCTAACCTAACCAAACCTAGGCTAACCTATGTTATCTAATAATCTGTTTGACTAAACATACATCAGTGAAAGGTGGAAATTTTACGTTATTCCGCGGTTTGCCAGATGGCTTCCGTCAATCTTGGGTTTGACTAGTCAAACCTCAGGTCTGACTAGAAATCACAACCAAAGCCCGAAAGAGTAGCATGTTTCTGTCTTTGACTAACGATTACTAACTAAACCAAACCTAACCTAACCTAGGCTAACCTATGTTGTCTAATAATCTGTTTGCTTAAACAAACATCAGTCAAAGGCCGAAATTTTACGTTAATCTGCGGTTTGCCGGATGGCTTCCGTCAAACCTAGGAGCGCCTGCGATTCGGTGTTTGACTATAATATATATAAACCAAATACCAATTAAACCGTACATATTTTTGTACACTTTATAATAAGTTATATATAAGTTTATATATAAGTTTTTTTATATAACTTTACTATACACTTTATATAAGTTTTTTAATAACAGTATACCTACATGTAATGAAGTATTTTCCATATACTTACATAATACATAATATTTTCAACCTTTATATACTTTCAACTTAAGTCCTAATTGGCGCCTCATATTGAAATTTTGTTAACCTTTTGTATACCGATAAATTATAAATGTTTAAAAAATTGCAACTTCGTATCGAAATATAGATAGAGTAATTAAGTAAAACTATCATAACATTCAAATTTAGTGAGTTCCGGTTTATATTTGTTCGATAAATGAGTAAGTAATAAAGATTAAGTAATAAAAATTATG
>SSSI01009996.1:0-10750 GCA_004796505.1 Oryzaephilus surinamensis
TAATTAGGGACATAAAAACCGTGCTAAATTTTACCCTATTTGTGCGTTTACTTTAATTTTCTAAAAAAAGTAAAACTCAGTTGTTTAAATTTATTGTATTAATTACATTTATTACTTCATGTGTGTTCTAATTTTCCTTTTATAAGGATTATAAGATGTTTCAGTTCCGTCTGAGTAAATTTTTTAAATATAATTAAAACATTATGCGTAATTAGTGTTTTTTCAATTAGACATCAAATTATGAAAGTGTGAAGAGAATAAAATTTTTTTAAAACATTTTTAAATAAAATTTAAGATTCAACAAATACTTACGTATTAACTGATAAAATTTCCAATAATATAATAACAAATAATAATGTAGAGTATAAAATAAAAATAACAAATTCAATTTAACACACAGTCCGTCTCAAATGTTTAAAACCGCACTTACATAACGCTGTTTTTCATACTTATCTTGTGTAAATGAATTGAATGAAGACAAGACGGGAAAGTTACGTTTTAAGTGAATGTATATATGTAACTACAATTACAAAATTTGTGCGTCTTTTTTATTACTTACTGTATATTTCATGTTGTATAGTTATTTGTGTAATGGTTAAAGAGAGACTAACTTCTTTTAGCCCCAAAAGTTTAAGAAAGAAATTCCCTCCAATAAATTATTATAAACAAATTCACTTATTCCCTCTCTTTAACACATAAACAAATTTATAGAGCAAAAAGACGAAATGTTCATACTTACTCATTTTTAACAAAAACTAGGTATACCTATTACGTAATTGAATAATGAAATGAATTTATTTATTTTGCACATTTTAAAATTTATTTATTCACTTATATTCTTATGACCATTATAATTTTCGTTGAATATTAAATTATTTTCGTTCTCCAAGACTTTGTGTCTGAAATTAGGGTCTTGAAAATTAAATTCCGCTAACGACTGAAAGAAAGAGGTCTCAAAATCTCTTCTAACGCTGTGAAACATATTTAGATAATATTTAAATATAATTATATGTTCGTTAAATTTAATTAAAATTTCAAATGCAAAGAAAAACATTTCAGCCCCACATTATTTAATACACACACTTACATACATCTAAATATGTAGGTATAAAAAAAAGAAAAAATAATTAATTAATAATTCTATTTATTTGTTAGAATTTTAAATTCTGTAATATAAAGGAAATATAATATTTTATGTTACAAGAAAGGCCAAGGTGGATGCTTTCTGTCAAAATAACCTCTGAAATAATAATTCGTATACTGATAGAGACTCAATCAATCAAAATGTTCGTGAAATTGAAATTGGGTTTTGGCAGATATTGATTTGCACATAGCCACTTAGCGAAATTTTATTTCTATTTGATTTTAACATTAATTTTATAGATGTATATATAAATAAAAGTTCTTTTACAATAATATATATAAAATAATATTGGAGTTCATATAATACCGTATACATTAAGCTATTAACTGGTTATATTGTTTAATAAACTAGTTTTGTTTTAATTTAATTTATAATATAAATATACAATGATATATTCAATATTAGATTGAATTTTGTCATTAATGAAGCCGTTTACACAAATAATCCAAAAGTGATCCGCCATAAATTAAACGGATGTACTCGTATGTATCTACATATGTATGTAATTAATTATCTATTATGTAAATCATTTTAACATAAAATAACAATACTATAACAATTAATATTTGATATTTTTTCAATATATTTTAAATATAATCAAATAAAATCAAAGTATTTGTACGTATCCTATTTCCTTATTATTGTCAATTTTTTTATCAACAATATGTATATAATGCATATATATGTTATTAAAATAATTAAACATGTAGTGAAAGTAACAATATAAGGTATTGTGCTACTGTGTAACATAATTATAAAAAAAAATTGCAAATAGCATGTAATGTTGCTAGAATTTTTATATATTGCATGAATAACTTAACTAAATTTTTCTTTATTTAAAAAATTGCATCGACCATTCAACTTTCTGTTTTGTTTTCAACAAATATTGCATAATTAAAATCGATATATCAACAACGACTATTTTATATACACAGATAAACGGTAGTAGGATATTATATAATAGTTGACAATTTTTTTTGATACTATTATTATTTGCAAAATGAAAGTGAAATGGAAATGAAAATGAATCACTTTCACCTATATTAACTTGTTACACATAAACCGATAAAATAAAACACCAAATTGAAACAAATAAAGTGTAAATTGTAATTAATTTTTTTCGTGCATTTCTTGTATAATATTTAAAGTATAATCATTTTCTAATGCTTCGTTTTGCACCACTTACAGACTAATATATATATATATTATATATATATATATATATATATTATATATATATATATATTATATATATATATATATATATATAATATATATATAATATTATATAAAATAAAAAATTACTAATAGTTTCGGATTCTAGTGTGACCCTTTTGTGGTTTTGCTCTATTCAACCGGAAGAGGAAGTTAAAATGGCTAGTATGTTTCCCGTTTTGAAATCAACGAGACACATTACCAGTACTATTATGTATAGTTTCGGTTTAAGTGTGATATAATTTTAATGGGAATTTAAATTTGTTACCAAATTTATCATGAAACATGTTTTAATCGTATAAACAATGCAATCAAAATATTGGTCGGAATTGACATGATATAATTCTCCTTGAATTTGAAATTCAAGGCACTCACTTAAACTAATTATGAACCTCAATCTTGTTTTTCTTGACAAAAGTGGTTTTTGGGTCATTCTATGGTATTATGTAAATACCAAATTTTTTATTTATGTTCATCAATTAGTTAATACGGTTGTATATTTGTATGACAAGTTGAATTATTTTTTAAAATAGGGCATTTAAAACTGTGTATATGGAATATATTTTTTATAGTGCAGAAAAATTGCGAGCTTAAAGAATAGATTAATAAATATATATGTATTATATACCTATTCTAGTTACGTAGCTATAAAATTTTGTTACGCTCTAAATGTATTGGAAAATTAATGGTAGCCCTAATAAAAAGTGAATACTTTCGTCTTAATAATTAATTAGATGATTTAATCGGTTTTGTAAGCGTTTAAATTTAATAAAATATTATTGTTATCATATTGAATGGTGAAATTAATTTTGTCCAGTTAGCATTTTTTCCACAAGACTGCACATAATGCCCCTATTGCCCTTTTTTTATCAAAGTAATAACCTTTTATCGTCTTATGAAACGTTTTGGATGTCAAAAGCATATAAAGAAAATTATTAAATCATTGTGCAAACTTTCATTAGCTAAAAAAAAAATGTACTTCTGAAGGTAGAAAATATTGTTACTGTTTGTAAAAATATAAAATTGCAGTAAAAAATCATTGAAACGTGTTAAAATTTGCTTAAATAAATTAAATAAACTGTTTGTAACCCAACATCAACAAATAAATTGTTCAGTGAATCGTGCTAATAACTCTTTTTAGCCGTAGTTTTTTAAATATTTATTTATTTATTTTATTTCAAACATTTTTATTTGGCGAAAAAAGTTTCTTTGTAAATAATAATTAAAAAAATAAAATAAAAACGAATCTTTGCAAACAGTAAAATTATGCACCATTTGAATTTTATTCGATTTTTTTTAGTTGGAAACATTTTAAATGAAAAATTTTCTAATCCAACTATAGAACCATTCAGTTAGAAATTTGTTTTTGATAGTAGCACTGAATGTCATTTACACTATGCCATTTAATAATATCCTTTCACCACATTCTAACTTATTTTTTTCTTTCTTTGCTATTACAGAAACTAATAGTTATTTCCTCAATTCGAGTTTATACTTCCATTTTTCTGATTGTGTAATAGTTTCGTCTTTTTATTAATGTGAAATTGTTGAAAATAAGTAAATCAATAAACAATAATTTTCAATTTATATTAAAAAAACTATTATATCGTATACACAAATTGTATGTTATATTAATTTATTAAATATTTAGAGAAAACGATTTAAAGGATCATTATCAGTGAAATATTACGTAAACAACTCTGTATTGTTTCAGAGTTTCCCGTTTTTCAGTTACCCTGAAAATTTAGACATATACAATACGTTTATCAAACAAACAAAACAGATTAATTGCACCATTGGTAATAAACAAGTGTTTTTTTTTTAATAATGATTTACTGAGAGTGAGTAATTGCATACGATTTTATTAAATACATACATTTTTTCCCGAATTAATAGTATTTTAATTAAAATTATACGTTTCAATTGAAAATAATTTCATTACACTTCTATTCATTTAACTGGATACTATTATTGTAATTGTAATCATTTATACGTATGTATATAACTGAAAATAATTTTAGTTTATTTTGATTTGTGTAACTAATACAAATTATTTACTTACCTATATTTAAAAAAAAAGTAAAACAATTTAGTCACATGAAGGGATTTTAATAGTATATAAGCATGTCGTTTAATTCAAGTCGATTTAAGCAGCTTTATTATTTGACAAGATTATAATAACTCATTTAAAGGGTAATTGAAGCGGTTATGTCGTTAATATGATTTTAAGAAGCAATGCACTTAATGAAGTGTACAAAATTACATTCTATATAGCAAGGAAAATACGCGCGCTTTCGTCATTAAAAAAAAAATGAAAAAGAAAACGAACACATAATAATAATTGCACATTAAGAGTAAATGTATTTTTATTATCTGTTTATATAGATTAACTCGGATTAATGGAAATAAAAAGCACATAGTTAATTTTTTTCTTCAATTTATTTTATAAAACAACAAACATCATATTCTATATTATGTTTATGTTAATTTCAGATATACATATTTTTTATAAGATATCATCACATTATGTAGAACATATATAACATATTTTTTTTTTATTTTAGTTTATATATATATATGTAGTATTTTATATATCTTTTATAATAATATATATTATGTACATAAAACATTATTATTTATTTACATGTGTAATAATACTTCATATTATAATGTGTAAGTGAACAAATGTTGCTTGAAATTGCGGCTTGGCTGCTTTTTTTTCTTCGATTAAACAGAATCCAATGTTAAAGACCTAATTATGGGTACGGGTCTTACATTATGTATTTATTAATCGTAAAGTACTAAAGTATGGTATACAGTTGATTATAAAATAGGATTTTTTATAGCTTTATTGTATAATATACTATTATAAGAGAGTAAGATTTCAGCGAAAAGTCTGTGACATAATTCGTTTAGAAAATAGCTAGGGGTTGCGTTAAGCGAAGTACCAAATTTAAGCCAAGAATCAGGAGTCTGCAATATTTTGTATAATTAAGTTAAAATATGAGCTCAAATTTTGGCATCGTGTTTATAACATTAACTTGAACAAATTTGTTTCTTGTTGTTGTTGTTGTTGCCTTTTATAATATTTAGTTTTGTTATACATATATAACATGTACTATATCTGTATATATGTATAAGTAGGTACTTAGGTGTATTTATAAAGTCAAAATCAGAAAACGATTTTAAATAAATACAAAACGATGCACACAGTATTGAATTTTTTTATGTTGAACCAAGTTTGTTGTTTATCTTCACACAACTAGGTAAAAAAAACTGAACTCGATAAACTTTTAGGCGGAAAAGTTCGATTCTATAAAATAAATTCAGTTTCATATTGTGAATTTGAAAACGTTATCTATATGTTGTTAGAAAATATCGAAACACCCTGTATATAAGGTGTCCCTTGTGGCTCGGAGCATGATTCTAATGTTTTAATTATTAAAAAGACGTATCTTCTTTCATAAATCTTTTAGAAATTACGAAAAACGACTAACTTTTGAATCATCTTTTTGATGAATAAAAGAACACACGGCTAATACAATAATGATCTTTTTAAATGTTAACAAAATATTATACGTATGAAATTCGTAAAAAGTTTGATTTTAATTAACTTTGCCAGGAATAATATTATTATTATATCAATTTTTGATGTAGTATACTCGAATTTATATCATTTTGAAACGTTAAAATACAAATGAAAAAGAGTTTGATGACCTAATTAAAATATTTATAATTATAATCATAAATTTAACTACTCGATATGTATATAAAGCACTTTATAATATTCTATGCTCTTTGGTGTAAATAGGTAGTGTATGTACATTATTATCAGATTGAATTAATTATTGTATACTGACATTTCATTCATAATACATACACAAAACATAAATCAACGAAATGATTTTTGATTAAAAATAAATGCAACAACTTTCTATTATTACACTTTAATCAAAATTTTTTTTTCAGATGACGAACAATGCTTGCCAACAGTATAGAATAAAAAAATGGTAAATTAGCTAAATGATTTATGTATATATATGTTTAAAGAACCATTGTATACGGCTATAGTGCGAGAGTGATGCAAAAAACGCCGTTTTAGTTACTAGATCAATGTTTGCGAAAATGTTACCTAAAGTGGTTTCTACAACTGTCTAGGATGCTATTTATCTAGAAGTGAAAAGATATAACTAGAAACGTTTTTAGACGGCTTACAGATGGACTCAATCTGACATATAACTAAACTGACGACATAACCAGAATGAAACCGAAGTTAAAAGAATATAAAAAATTGTTTTATAATTGCTTGGAACAATAATTTGCAATTAATTTTCTTTTTTAAATAAAATCTCACTTCAACTGAATGACCCAGAAAATTATTAGGATTAAAAGGATAATGAAAACTAATTTTCATTTGAAAGGTTTATTAATATCCTCCACACACACACAAAACAGTTTTATTAAATATGTATATCTTTTTACGTACACGAAATGAACGTTTCTGATAAAATAAAAATTTATTGTAGTGTGAAATCTTGTTTTTTTTTCAAAAACATATTTCGTTCGAGATTTTCTTCTTTTCCGTTTTTTATTATTATTATTATCTTGACGACTGATGCTTTGAAAATGAGTATAGAATTTATCTTTCTGCTTTATATACGGTATTATTGTGATATTCTTTCGATATGGAATGGAGAAAAAAAAGAACAAAATCATAAATGATTTATGAATTAGATTTTAAATGTTTTTGTATATAGGTACACGTTTTGTACCGTGTGTAGATAATATAAGGTGGTACATATTTAAGGTATATAAGAACGGGGACGGCACCACCTCCCCCGTAAACATACCCGTAAAAATTCGAGTGTTAGCTGAATTGATCAAAGCAAATGTTTGGTACGTTTGTAAAGCCTTCTGCAGCAGCTGTTAGATCAGTATACGCACCATTTAATCGACATTCATCACCAAACCCGTTTTGGCTCAAGCAACGTTTGTTCGACTTACCATTCTTGTATACCTATACTAGTTTAGTTGTTGTTTGCTGTTGTTGTTGTTGTTTGTTGTTGTGTAATCGTGTGCAGAAAATGGTCATGACATTTACAGAACATATGTGGGGATATTTACAACGTTTTACAATACTTCATTCATAGAGATGTATATATCTATACAGAGCATGCCAAAATTGTTTATCGTAAAATTTCTTACGACAATAATTCACTGAAACATATTATATGTCTTAAATTAAATGGCACTAGAAAAGATGATTTTCTATTCAAAGTTTTAGAAATTTTTATTTTCCAGATTTATACTGTTTTCAGCCTTCATACAAATTGAGTGGCAAAGTATGTAGGTACTTGTTTTTGCTGAAAAAATTATAAATAAAATCCATACAAGCACGTATTTTTCAATGGGGTTCTCAGTATCACATTTGAATTTTTTGTTGTTTTGTTTTAGAACAGTGGTCGTCAATTTAATTCACAAAATACAATTTTCATTTTATAAATAATGTATGTATGTATTTTAAAAAACGTTTCATAAACTTGCATGATTTTCATTCGTTATGAATTTTTCGCACCTTTAACTCTTTTATTCATCAAAATTTCTTCATTTATACTTTTCACTCAACAATTTTTCAACAAGTGTTGTTTAACAAAAAATGACGTGTATGTACATATATATGGAAGAAATTCATTTGTAAAAATCTGTAAAATAACTTAATATCTAGAAATAATTCAAAAATGTGGAAAATATACAAGTTTAAATAGATATTGACATTTATTATATACTCCAAATGAACTTAAATCCGATTATCAAGTTTTCGAATTAAGCTGAACAATAGAATTATCTTATTACATTTTTATTTGTGTTTTGAATTTGGTGTGTAATTCAATTTTTACTTCTTGTAAACAGATAATAATTTCCTTTCTCTTACCTTTAGCATCATAATTTTCCAAAAAAAGAAAATAACAAACAAAACATTATATTTTCTTTATCAATTTTAGCACACTCTGTGAAAATATACTTTTTTATTTTGTGTTTAGTTATAGGTATACGTTTTTTTTTTGTTTTTCATTATTATTTTTTTATTGTTAATATTTTATTGGGTAGGTATATAAACAAATTCTAAATGCATGTTAAAAAATCATTACAATTTTAAAAAAACTCCCACAGTTTAAACATGTTTTCGAACTTTTCAACATCAATTTTTAAACACGCCCTTATCGTTTAAGTTTAATGAATTAAATGAAATCTTAAAACCTAAAAAATGAGCTTTACGTACATAAATGGAAAATGTGTTTGTGATTCTTTTTTATAAATTTTAATTTATTGTTGGAGACTGTAATAACAATCAGTATATTATACTGTTAAGCTGCTGATGTATTGGAAAAAGTATTAACTCGACTTACATACAAAAAAAACTATTCATTACCTCTGTGAGGAAGAGAAATATATAGATTAGAAGTATTAGAACAATTTAACGAAAATAGTATGCTAGAAACAAGAAAATTAATACATACATTAACATATCAACCACGAAGCCTAATTGCACTTTTCTATTTTTCTTGCTAGCATACGTATATTCGTTAATTATATTTTTTAATCATATTTTATATAATATATATAGGTATATAAATTTGAAAAATATTCTTATAAATCATTGTTTTTTTTCAATTAACTTTAATTAGCACCCAAGTATAAATATTTCCTATTTACCACATTTGATTTATTGAACAAATTCATTAATGAAACATTTTATGTATATGTGTAATAACTGTAATAAAAGGCAAACAAATTAAAAAATACAATATTGATTTTTTATAAATAAAACCAGTGAAACACAACACTAACTTTTATGTATATACTATATACATATTACATACATATATTCGGATATACGTATGCATATACATATGTATATATGTTATAGTTATAGAAGACTAGAAGAGTGAAGTTCGGGGGGCCGGCCGAAATATCTGATTTTAATTTTGTTTTCTATATAGTATATCTAGATGTGATAAAAAATTGAACAGAAGTAATTCAGTAGTATATTGTAGGCATTCTAAAAGAGTTGTGTTATACAAGATAATGTATTTTAGTCAAAGGGGGGTTGAATCAAGTATATAAATGATGTTTGGCGTCCATGTGGCGCTTAGTGATTTATTTACACCCCTTAATAATAAAAATAAATTTGCTATACCAGCATAAATTATGTAAAAATGTCATTTTATTTACAACATTTATGATATCATATTTATTTACAAATTTCGGTTTTGATGTTTTTCAAAAATTTTCAATTTCACAAGCAACCAATTAGAATGGAAATATATAATTTTAAAATAATTTTCACTTAACCGGGCAAGTGTAGAAAATTTGGTGTTTAACTATAAAAATAAACACGTTCTACGAAAATGTAACTAATTATTTTCAGCGCATATAGTTTAATTTGAGTGATAATTTGTGGCCTTTTATGTTATTGTTTTCGTAATTTGAAAGTACATAAAACAATATACAATATATGTATAATGTTTATTTTATTACAATTAGAAAAACCATTTTAATCCTTTGTAGCAAAATTCATTCTAGTTATGTTACTATATATAAATTTGTTACGGTTTAATATGAATACTTTTGGTAATTAGATTTAACTGTGACTTTTGGTACATTAAAATACATAATATATAATAAATACTATTATTTTATACTGTATATAATAAAGAGTGTATTATATAATGTATGTACGAACAACGAAACGCTAATTGTTTAGGTCGCTCCAAGAATAATTGTCAACTGTCTCGCTTGACGTAACAAGAGAAAGCTCTCAACGAAAATTGACATGGGTGTTAGGACGTTTGAGGGTGTGTTATGTCTATGTTGTTGTAGTTATATATTATATACATATGTATATATGTATATATACATATAGTTCTTCTCATAATAATATAGAGTTACGACCTCTACTGCCTCTACAGTTAACTCCAATAATCCTAATAATATTACAATAAATATATTATTTAAAGAGGATATCCTATACGTATTAAAACCGATTTAAAAACATACAATATATTTATAAAAAAAAAATTACGAAAAAAATTTTTGTTGAGTATGTTGTTATTTTTATAAGTTAGGTTTTATTGCGAACGCGTTCAATGAAAACATCAGGAGCTGCGCAACAGTGTCTTAATAAAAAAATATTTGTTGAGAATTAAATATGTATTTATTTAATTTATATTAAAACCGATCAACGAAGAAGTATTACGACATATTCCGTTTAATATAATAATTACTCTTCATTGTGTTATGCATATAATATTCAGTGCTTTAAATAGTCAAAGTTGTAATTCTATATTATTATGAGAAAAGCTATACATCGTGTGTCTGTTTATGTGTGGG
>SSSI01009997.1:0-24205 GCA_004796505.1 Oryzaephilus surinamensis
AAAGACATTTTACAAATTTGTCATAGAAAACGTAACGAATTTATTCGATAAAGTTTCCACCCTGTATAAATATTTGTATGTATAAAGGCATTACAATTTTACTAGAAAAATATTAAAATTTTATTAACTTTATAATTGTTTAAAGCGTTTTAAACAGAAACCAATTTTCTTCTTACTATAATATTAGTTTTATTTAGATTAAACTGGAATATTGGAATTTTTAGACAATTAATTATATTTTGTGTTTGATACAGTTTCGTGTGCACTATATTTTTCTCTCAGTTCGAAATAAATCATCATAAAATAGCTGACAGATTTTTACCAGATAGAATAACATTTCTAAGACACTTCTAACATTTTATTTCACCCTAACATGGTACTATATAGCAGAGAGTTGGTTAACCTAAGAATAAAATAACTGAAAACTTAACATTTTCTAAGGATTGAAGTGTTCATTTCTACATGTAACTTTATCGTTCACACACACACATACTTTCCCATCCAACATAAATGTGTTGGTCTAGGAAAACCCTTCTACCGTTTTTATAATTGTTTGAAAAATAAATGTCGATTTAATTAATGAATCTTTTCGCATTTTACCCCCCCAATTTCAATAATCTCTCCAACACACACACACACACACACACACACATCCACCCTCACAAATACCATTCAATAAAAGTCTGCAATTTTTTTACAACACAGTCTGGCGTGGTTTTTTTTCCTCCTCGTCTGTGTGTCGTTTTGTAATAGGACGATTTAAAAAACAGTAAGTTAGCAGTCAATTATGAAATGATCCCGAATATAAACGGGGCCGAGTTTATAAGCGGATTAGGGATGAATGCATATTTACAGTAAAGGGTGTATACTAATAATTTTATTTTCATGAATATTTTTTGTTGAGTGTTTTTTTTTTGTTGTTGTCGTTTTTGTTGGTTGTTTCCCTTATTATTGTTAGTATAGTCAACGAATTGGTCAGTCAGGATTTCAGTAAAAAGTGGTTTCAGCTTCAGACAATGCGTCTACCTCATTTGACTACGGGCTAGGCAATGCGATTGTTGAAAACCCGCTAGTTGACGCGGTGAACGGAATGGACGCACACGCTGACTACGATCACTTCAGCGTGAGTGTCTTAAAGAACAAAGAAAAATCATCGACAAGCTATAACAGCGTCTACAATTATCCAGAGGAAAATGAGAATACAGCATCTGGTGGTGTTGGCCAGTCATCTTATCATCACAGACATCCAAGTAGGTATCCCCATGGGCCCCTCTAATAAACAATCGGGGTACGCAATCTTACAAAAGAGCTTTTCTCTTTCGACTCAATTAAATAATAATAATAACCGGTTCATATTTTTTGGTTTTCTTTTGTATAAAATCTTATTTTCAATACAATTTCCAAGGATAATGGAAATATACTCGAATATGTATTTTTTATATACAGTGTTCTTGAATGGTGAAACGATTCTTAAAGTTGTTAAATTAAAAACATTCAAAACTGGTAATAAATGAAATAATACATTTTTAAAGCCGGATTCACACATGCACCGATTACTGACACCATTAACTCAATTTCGACTTCGTTTTTTACGTTATATATAGGAAAAAAAAGGAATGATTGCAGTTGATCCTTTTTCTGTTCTAAATATATGTGTTGTCATCCCTTTTTCTTTTAAGAGGAAATAATGCGAAAAACGAGTTGGAGATTGAGTTACTTTTTCGCTGTTTTCTAAAAAAGCCATTATTAAACATAAAATAAACACTTGAAATTAAAAAAAGCTCATCACGTTAAAATTTGTTTATTGAAAATGTTTGTGGTTAATTTTTACAAGAGTCGTTTTCCCAAAACGGGCCACACTGTATATGTATAACTGTGTAAAAAGAAAAGTATAACTAAAACTACTCTATTCCATTTGTTCATGATTAAAAATAGAATGGTGTAAAATAAGATTCTATACTACTTGGGCGTTTGGGGAAATAACGAGTCGACTGGACATTCTGTTCGGGAAGAGGTTTTTTATTACTTTTTGTGTTTGATACCAATTCGTCCGTTCGACTCTCTTCAATACATATATATGTATATATAGTATACATCCATACTTATATAAATCTATATATGTATATATAAGCATACATACATATATGCGAAGTGTGCATGCTATTTCAGTAAGCCATTAGCAATGATTCTTGAAAATTCAATAGAAATCGTGCACATGTTTCATGCACTCCGTACCCTATAGCACGTAGAAACATCTGCATGGTCTCTCGTTTTTAGGTTTTTTACCATTGTTTTTCATTGAATATTAAATTAATCAGTCATATTTTATTCGATAAGTAGTAATGTAGTATGAAATTATTATTTAACAATCAAAATGGCTTTATAATTTTTTAAATCTTGACATATACTATTTTTCTCATTATATATTTTTTTTACTGTTATTTATCATTTTCACCATGCATTTTACATTATATTAAAATAATTATTATGATTATTATATGTATATTTATTGAATTTGTCGGATATGATTTAATAAATTTGTCTTATACATGCACTTGAAAAACATTTCGTTTTATTACACTTCTTTTAGGATACAAGTTTTAAAGTCGTAAATTTTTGCTTTGAAACTATATTATATGTATGTAAGTCGCACTTGTGTACGTACGTTATTTTCTTAAAATATAAATTAACTAATCAATAAATTGGGGTAAGTTTCTATTGATAAAATCAAGTTTTGCTACAAACACACAGTAGTTTTTTGTTCTAGTTTATAATTTGTAATATATATATAATTTTTGGGTAAGTTTATTTTTCTCAAAATAAAATGAAACTTATTGCCGCGTATGAATATTTATATACACTTTAGTGTAGTTGTTTTGCCAATTAATCACCCTTTATTTTTACCAAAAATTTTTGTATGTTTTTGCAATATGTAGTTTTAATACGAATTTTTAATTTATTTGATTTCTTTAAAAATTTAAATTGCTCTTAAACGTTTTACGATAATCAAATTACGAATACAATAACAATAATAATTCAGTATTTAATTGAAAATTTATTAATAATATACCATTGATTAATATGGCTAATAAACTAGATATAGATGCATTTGCATAATGCTGATAAAACCGTAGAATTCTATATTATTTTCACTTTATAATACGTAGATGTGTGGGTGGTACCTTTACACTTAATTTTAAAATAACTCATTAGGAAATTATAATTTGTAGTTTGAAATTAATTATGAAGTTTGAGAATTTCATTAAACTAAACAACTTAATTACGTAATAAGCGTGTATAAAATACAAAACAATTAGTACTACCTATCTATTTAGACAATTTTTGAAAAACAAATTACAGTTAAAAGAAAATTTTAATTTAACTAATCCATATTTTGTTTCGTTTAAAAGATTTTCCGGTTATTCATATATCGTTAGCAAGTCTGACGAACTTTCCACCCTGTATATATTCCTGAATCGATATAAAATTGTTTTTTAACATTTAATAAAATCTAAAAACAAAAATTTATAGGTGACATTTAAATAAAGTTGAATTAACTCTTAAATCGCTAATAAAACACGTTTAACAAATAAACCTTTAAATACTTCATTTTTTATTACTTTTTTCGTAATTGTCTATCTATCTATATATTTTATTATATTGTTATACTGACATTGAGATATTAGAATATTGACAGTCACATATTGTCATTCAAGACATTGATTGATAGTTCGTAAACTTACGTATTTTTTCCTCTTATTCCATGAGAAATTCATCATGTAAAAAATTTATATTATTAAAGGAAAGCTTTATTCTCTCCCTTTAGCTTGGACGTTTTATTGTAACATTCATTGGGTGTATTTATATGTTATTTTACGGGAATATATTTAAATTAGGTCGTAACAGCTACGAAACGAAAAAAAATTACTTACTTGCTTAATATTTATTGCTATCGTAAAAATAACAGTAACACAAAATAATTCAATACAATGTTAAAATGTTAAATTTGATTTGTGTTTTACGACTCAGTTGATTCAATATTAAAATTATTGTTGTTTAATATATTAAATATTAATTTTATATTTGAATAATGCGTTTTTTTTGTATGTAAAATTATTTTGTTTATGTGTTTCTTTTTAAAAGTTGTTTTCTATTTATGATCACTAGCTTGTGAGTAACTTCTTTAACTATGGAAATAAATTTAAGACGGTAGGATTGTTAAGGACGGGAATGCTCACAGCTGGAAGTTTTAAAGAAGTTTCTGTCGCTTTAAAAGCTTCACAATGTATCACCTAGAAAGTCAGAAATACATGGAAATAGGTTAAGAATAAAAAAAGTTTACCTTTACGTTCGAATATTTCAATTGTTAATCCTCTTTCAGCTATTACATTAATTCGTTAACGATATATACATACGTATATTGTTATGAAAATGTTTTTTCCATTGTAAATAAGATAGAAGTTTATATAAACATATAGTATTTTATAATATAATGATATATTCTTACATTTATACGACAATAATAAAATATTTTAACATATTTTGGAAAAGTTGAGAATTTATAAAAAGATATACTCAAGAGGGTGATTGTGTGTTCTCATAAATTTTTGTTGTTACAGTACTAATCTTCGAGCTTTATTTTCAAATAAATTTCATTTTTATAATTTATATCCTCAACTTTCACGTCGTTTGTAAAATGTAATAGTGAAACTTATGTGATATGCAGAGAAAAATAAAATTTAAAATATGTAATTTTTTCCATTCTGACACTGGGTGTATTTATATTTTTATAGGGGTGTATAAAATATATCTAGAAATATAAATTTGGGAGAAAATTTACCTAAAAGACGCAATTTACACAAATCAGAGTTTAATTTCGATTTTTTTACCGTACAACAGTAACAGTTAATGTAATCATAATTAAATTTTCACTTATAAACATTTATGACAGTTTTGTACGAACACAATTTCCACACTGTAAGTGAGATAAGGACCTAACCAGCTGTATGACATTTTTAGTTTTATCATTCAACACCAAATGAAATTCTTAGTTTAATATATCAACAGGAAAAATTCATTAAAGCCATGATGGGCTTAATTTCATTGAAATTTGTGTGTCTGTCAGTCGAGTAGTTTTGATTAAAATTACCTTCTCTCATCGCAAATATGAATTAAATAATAAAATTACTTAAACTGATGACTTTTAAAGCCAAAAGCTCTACTTCTTTTTAAATATTCAGTATTTTAATTCATCATAAAGTGTAAGGAATTTTACTCTAATTAAATGCATTATTTATTTTTTAAAATTAAAACTCTTCCAGAATTTATACATAAAAAACAGGTTCTTAATTAGTTAGTAGGTACTTTCATTTTACAGGTTATAATAATGCAATTGTTATTAAAAAATCATTTCAATTGTTACAATATACAAATATTTCACAGTAACAAAAAATATTTTTCATTTAACTTGAGTTTACCTATAGCAGTGTTTTAATTAATATAAAAATATACATATAGTATAAATAAACTATTCGTTGTTCTTTGTTGGTATATACAGATACAATATTTTTTTTTAATAAAAATAAATGGTTTTTGTTTAAATAATTAAAAATTCATTGTCCATCTCATATCCATTTTGAACCTTTTGTTATTATAGCATAGCCCAATGTCAATATGATATGTGATATTTTTAGGTTCAACTGACCAATCGGAATCAAATGATGTTGGAAAAATAATTTTCCAAAGTACGTGCCATCTGGCGATGGAAAGCTGTAATAATAACGATCACTGCCGTATGTTGTTGGCTCCAATTTTACATTATTGTGACATGTCGCGCTGTAACAGAAATTCCTGCATGGAAGCTCTTCAAACATTTTACGGAAAACCTGAGCTACCTTGGAACGTTGAGATTGCCTTTTGTCTTTGCAAGTATGTATTGTTCCCTATATACCTTGTTCATTATACGAACGCTTCATAATACAATTATAAAGTAGGAGAAAGTTCACATTTCCTTTTTCTAACTAGTTGGGAAATGTAGAGCCTAACGCGACTAAAAATATACTCATCTTACGAGTATTTGAATAACTTTTAATTAATTGTAAAAAAGGATTTTTTCTATTCAAGTTATGTTCCTACAAGCTAAAATATTTAAATTTTCCATATAAATTACTAAATTCGTTCTCTGTTTTTCTATAAGAAATGTATCAAAGTAGAATTTAATTTGTAACTCAAATAATTTTGTTTCCTATATTGAACTGACGACTTATTTAATAATAAAAGTTCTGTAAACCGATTTTTCACTTTTTTTTTAAATATATATAAACAAAACCAGTTTTATTGTCGTTTATCCGAAAGCAGGCTTGTTACTGAAACAATCAAAATTTAAAAGCATAATAATATATTTTATAACGTAGTCTGACAACAAAATTTTATAAATTACGATTTTTCCATGCCTTATAAATATATAAATAAGTAGAAGTTAAAGAACATTAACGGCAATATCGAAAAAACTAAAAAAAGTTCAGAGTTTTAGCACCAGCGCCTTCACCAAATTTATAAAAAATTACTTTATTCAAAAAATATTGACTTATTTTTAAATACTTACATAACTTTACGTCTTAAAACTCGTTTTACTATATTTAGATTTGTTTCGCATATGAATTTCATTTTTAATCTTTCGTTTTACAATATCAAAAAAGCGTTTTTAATTTAGTTTGAAGTACGAGCGCATTCACCAAATTTTTAAATTGATCTACTGTATTTTTATTGTATAAAACTGTTTTTTGTGGTATAAACACAAAAACAATCTATTTTAATTATTTTTAAATAAAACTATAACTTTTAATTCAAACTCGCTATAAAATTTGCGAAATACTCGTATTTGTCAATTTTAGCATGTAACATTTTCACAAGTATACATAATTACATATTTATAATATAAAAAAGCATAGATTTTTTATTAAAGTTTTAATAATGTTATATACCTATAATAACATAAATTTTCTGTAAATTAATATGTTCGTGTTTATATTACTATTTTATTTTAAAAGGAAAGTTTATGATTTTTGCAATGTTTACTTATGTATACATCTATATTACAAAAGTAAAAACATATTTTTTTCTCGTTAAATATTTATTTACAGTACGTTTGATTATAATGCAAAAATGAAATTATACTAAATAGAAACTTTGAAAAATAATTTAGGTACTATATGTAAATTGACGGCAAACATTTTTATCGAATATTTAAACATGTTTTCAAAAGCACGACGACTGGTCCTAAGTGTAGAAATTCAATTTTAATTTGTTCAACGCACTTTCAAAGACTTTTATATAAAATTCCCTTTATTTGGAATGAGAACTTACATATATATACGTCATATTTGCATAAGTAGGGTACATTACTTCAGACAACATAAGATCTTTGTCGTATATAAATGATACACAAGAATGAAGTCATATTAATAATATAACTAAAGTTATAAGTCTTGTAAAAGAAATAATAATTAATATACAAAATGTTAAGTTTTGCATATTTTCCAGAAATAGAGCGGTAACTTTTTAAAATCGTTCTATAACTACATTCGTTAAAAAGATTTGAAAGTGTGTATATTTTTTTTATATAATTTCCACTCTTTAAGGAAAACTGACAACAAACAGGATGCCTGCTTGGTGGCACAAGAAAAATTACATCCTGTGTGCGCACAAAGGGTTGAAGGATCCTCACAACCCACTTGCCTATACTTGGCAGAAGTTTGCCGTGAAAATAAGGAATGCAGGTATATTTATATTCCTAATAAATGTTTAATTAGTACTGGTAAAAAACGTAGTTTATGTTTGTTTTATTATACGTATATATTTTTTTATTGTCAAATGTAATCAAAAGGGATTTTTTATTAAAATAAAAAAAATTGTAGGAGTAAATTAGAGTATTACGAACAATCGTGTGCGGTGGATAGTGTCACGAAAAAATGTGCTGGATCACCGAGCGAATGTCGTGCGGCGATTTTGGGGATATTAGGTACAGATTTAAGAACTACGTGTGCTTGTAAAGGGACAGATTTGACCCAGTTGTACGAGTGTTTGGGGTGGCAAAGGCTGCTTTGGGTCAATCCTTGCGTTGGTGAGTTATTACTTCCAATTTTTTCCATTTTTTTTTTGTCTTTACATCACCATCGTTCTTATATTATATCATCACACGGTATTTTATGATTTTAGTTGAATCACAAAAGAATTTTCACATGAAAAAGGCAGCTGAACAAGCTTTATTAACAACAACAACCACACACGTACCAATAAGAACAACAACAACCCATTTACCAAAAACTAGACCAACACCCGTCCAATATATAACTGTTATGGCAGCTACTGAAGCTTCGCTACAAACTAGAGAAAATACAATTGCCGAATTTATACCACCACCTCAGCCATTTGTTCCAACAACATCGACAACAACCACTAAAAGAACTACGACGACATCAACAACAACAACTACAACCACAACTACAACAACTACAACCACCACAACAACCCTTCCGCCACGTAAGTGAAATAAAATTTTTCTGATTCTGATTAACGGTTTCCGCTATTAAAACTTGTTTTTATATTCCTATAAAATGATGACTTATTCATAAACTACAAATAGAATGACTAGTTTTCAACAAGTTTCAAATCAAACAGAAAATTCCGCTAATTTCATTAAATGATATTTATGTATTTTTCTTATAAGGATAATGATTGAAAAAGTTTTTCAACATTTTCAGCAAGTTCAAGTTTAAAATCACATACAATATTCACAATACTATCTAAACTCGAAAGTAAAGTATACATTTTCCTACAGTAATAAATCGATATAGTATAAAAAAGTTAGAAATTGAATAAAATTCAACATTTTTTTGTTATTTCGATTTTTAATTTCCACTCGTAAAGAAGTTGACTAAAAGTTTTCCAAACTACCTTAAATATTAATGGTCCTACCTTAACTTTTTGATTACAAATAAAACAATCAATAGTAATTTATTTCTCTTTTTTTTTTTCAACTTCATTTTAGGATCGTGTGTTGTACAACGTCCACAATTTCAAAATCAATACATACGAGAAGGAACATTCAAGAGAGTACGTAATTTTTTGAAAAAAAAAAAATATAGCTTACCTTATATTCGGATTTCATTCTTCCTATTGATTTTTCTTTCAGATTTATCATGAAGATGAATTTGAATGTTCTGATGTGTGTGAATGTGAAATAGGTGAAAAATTGACATGTAAAACTATTTGCATTGATCGTATGCCATGTAAAACAGAATTTGCTTATTATAATCATGCAGCACCATCTTATCAAGCATATAGAGGAAGATGTTTATGTTATTCGGGACGTTTTATTTGTATGAAACCGATGCCAGGCGATTATACATTACCGCAAGGTATATTCCTATTTTTGGGATATAGTGAAGTAGATGAAAGAGAATTAAATAAGAATCATACAGTTGTTGTTTTACAAGATATCGTAAGAGTTTTACAAAATTTTATTAAAGAAGAGGCAGTCAATGGAGTAATTTTCTAAATTAAAACAAAACTATTTAATTTATTTAATATATTTTTTATTTTTCCAGACATTGTGTACATTGGAGTTCTTTAATTCGAGTAGGGAAAATGTTATAATAGCTGGAAAATTGTCAGAAGAAGTAGATTATACAAAATTATCGCCTGTGGAAATTTTGACCAAGGAAAAAGTAATAGTTTAAAACCGTTTTTTATTTAATTACTTTTTTTAATTTTATTTTTAGGAGGAATGTGCTGAACTATTAGAAATAATAAGTGATAGAATAAATTCGCGAAATCCAGAATTTATATCACATTTATTATTATCTATATTTAAAATGGCTGAAGTGGAAATTGTTCAAATTGAACCAACATCATCAGCAAAATTAAATTATACTAAAAATTATTTAATTATATATTCGGTATTATTATTAATATTTTTACAAAATTATTTAGTAAAACCATCGTGACATTTAGATGACTAAATTAATATACCAAAAAAAATGCAAGAAAATATAATAATAATTACTAAAAACATATCTTTAAAAGCTTAACGTGAAACAACATAAACTGTCTTTTATAGGCACTTGTACAATTAAATAAGGTAAGTTAATTAATTAATACTACCAAAAAAATAAAAACAATTTAAGACACTTTGTACATATCATTGTTGACTATTAATGTTACTTTGTTAAGAAATAGACTAAATTAGTCACGGACTGTCGTTTAAAATGGCATTGCTCAGATCATTTAGAAATTTAGATTAAAAATTACTCAAAAAAAAATACATTTAAAATTAATAATGGATCAACGTATCATTACTATTAGGTAAATTACTTGATTTTAGAAATGTTTTTGAATGTAGTAAATCTGGAAATGTCTTCCTATGTGAGTTATTGACACCTAATACTCAGCTATACAGAGTAATTTTATTTTATACCCATGCTTTTACACATATTTCTTCAATACAAAGAAATATTAACATAAAAAAATAACGTCATGGCTTACATGTGTAACAATACATATCATTGTATAGCTTTAATATATTTAATATTTTGTAATTATTTTCAATTAAACAATAATTTTGATTGTATATTTTTAAATTCAATGTTTTTCAACCAGAAAACTACGAAATAAATAGTACATAATTAGTTAATATAAAAAACAGGGTAAATACTCTGTTAAAAGACACATTCATTATTTGAAGAACATTGAATATCATTGACTGAACTTTAAACATATCATTTACTTATTTATTAATTTTTTAGACGATATTGTAAATCACTAGTTTATAAGTAAAAAAAATAAATATAAAATAATAATGAAGCAGTTTAGAACAATTGCACTATTAGGTACAATATTTAGATAAACACATTGTTATATAAACACATTCTATACACATGCTTTAAGGAAAATTTAATTAAAGAAATAATAGATAATTATATTGTTACTACAAAGATAAAATGTTATAAAAAAAATTTACGAACTCTAGTAAGCACATATGGAAAAGCATCCACGGGCCAATTTTATATTCATTAAGGGCTTATAAAATGAAATAAAAACACATACATACACAAATGGTATATGT
This sequence comes from Oryzaephilus surinamensis, assembly GCA_004796505.1. Lineage (NCBI taxonomy): Eukaryota > Metazoa > Arthropoda > Insecta > Coleoptera > Silvanidae > Oryzaephilus > Oryzaephilus surinamensis. The sequence goes on from SSSI01009997.1 coordinate 11,126, forward strand.
AGTGTTTGTGGATTTGAAGTTAATAATAACAACTTGAAATAATTGATCTTTAAATAAAAAAAATACCATCGCTTTAGAAATTATTTTTTTATATTAAAAATAATATTTTTTTATAGAATATTTATAAAAATTTCTAAATAATGTTTGTTACTATATTTTCATTATTGTTGTAAAGGAAAAAAACATAGGAAAAGTACGTGCCAGATTGATTTTTATTGTTTGTTAGAATATCTGACAAAGGATGACTTTTTGCCCACGTAAAAAACACAAATAGACAAAACAACTAGTCAATTTAAGGGACTGACAATATATTCTATTCCTGAAACCCGATCAGTACATTTGAAAGTCCAATAGTATATTGAATAGGAAACTAAAACAGACAAATCGTAAACGTGAAAACAATCGATTTTGTTTGAAATTCTTATTGCTGTTTAGATTATTCATTGATTGGATTTATTTTATTAAAAAAACTTCTGTTTTGACCGATTAATTGTGAATTAATAATATGTACTGATTGAATTATTGGAAAAGTTTATTTTCATCCCTTATACGTTCTACCTTGAAATATCAATAAAATGATTGAAGGCATAGAGGGCAGACATTACAAGTCACATATTAAAATATAATACTCGTGTTATAAATAATAATTTTTGGAATGCTTTAAAATGAAGTACCCGTCCAAAATAACTTCATAAGTGCTTACTAAGTTAAAAAAATATATAGACAGAACTATATTTATAATAACATAGTTCTTTCATCGTCGAATTGAACTGAAGAAGAAAAAAAATAATATTCTTGGGCCACCATTTATATATTTTAATATATATAATTAAATGAAAATAATTTCATGCTGCTTAATCACAAACAAATAATAATAAATACCATAATTGTTAGACTGAATTATTAAAAATAAATGAAAATGTTTTTGTGACTATAGTCGATTTTAGTAAAGAGAGGATAATAAAATCGTGTAAAAACCGTATTATAAAAGTAGCTTGCTTTGTACGTCTTTTTGCTTCTGGAATAAAACATAAAAGGAAAAAACAGTTTTTAAATGTGTTTACAATGTGCTTTGCTTTTTCAAAAAATAAATAACTATATTTGCACTTTCGAACCAAAAAAAATCATTTGTAATTATTAGATACATTTTTTTGTAAATTTCATTTCTACAATCGCCTAGACAATGTAAAATAAATCTGTTATATAATATAATGTCGTTTTATTGTATTTGATTCCAAAGAAAACAAGTTTCCAATAAATAACAAGATATGGTTAAATAACTTTTATTAATTGAATAAGTGTAAAAAATACAAATAAAAGTGGAATGTATATAAAAATACTTAAGTTATAGTTAAGTAAAATTTTGTACAAAAGAAGTAAAAAAACAATACAAATTAATACACTGGCCTAACAGATAATTCCATGTCAGGATAAAATTGTTCATATTGGAAATTGGAATATAAATTAAAGTTTAAATGCAGTATTAAATTACTATCATTAAGTTGTTTAAGAGATTCATGCAATAGTGAGAATTTGGGTCTTTCATCAAAATCTATTTGCCAACAGTCGAGCATTAATTGATATAATTCATCGCTAAAATATTGCATTTGTGGAAGACGTAAGCCTCTAATTATTTTCTCTGGTATTTCATTATTATTTGGTACATTTCCGTATGGAGTTCCACCTTTAAAAACACAAATGACTAAGATTTAAAAATAAAACTACGTTTAATTTTTTACCTAATACGCAAATCTCCCACAGCAGACAAGCAAACGACCAAACATCGCTTTTTGGATTATACGTTTGCCCTTTAAAAATTTCCAAAGCAGTCCACCTTGTATAATCCGGTATTTTATTGTAATTATAATACTGTGATAAGCCGTAACAACTTATTTTCGGTACATAATTGTTTGTTATAACTATACTTCTTGCACACAATTGCTTGTGAATTATCTGCAACAAGTTTTAAACTTAAATAAATACATTTTCTCAATAAACCAATAATTACTTTGCACGATTCTAAATGAGCCATTCCACATGCTATTTGAGCGGAAATATCCAAAGCTTGCGTTTCAGATATACTAGTAAATCTACCTTGCGACGTATCGCGACTGCCCAACAAGAAATCTTTCAAATTCGTCGAAACATATTCCATTACAACGCAAACAACTTGTGGAGTTTCACAAGTACCAATCAACGAAATGACATTTTCATGTTTTCCACACTTTATCAACAAATCCAATTCTTGTAACATGGTCCGTTTTGTTTCGTAACCCATTTTCTTATCCGGAATACTGTATGCAGCCACCGTAATCGTATCGTTATTGCCTTCAATTAAACTGGCACTATTCACTCGTCCAAATTTTCCAACACCCAACGTGTTATTCGTTTCGATTTGCAATTGATTTGACGATATTGTACGTAGTTTTTGTTTTAAATTCTTGTAGTGGTTCACTGGTAAGTCATCTTCATGAATATAACCATTATTCTCCACTTCAATCATTGGTCCTTGCAGTGTTAATTCTTGATTATCAGATAAACGTTGTCGACGGTTCGTAACTCGATTTTTCAGTAAAATAAAGCCGATTATGCCGAAAATAAGCATTAAACTCAACAAACCAATAGCAATTGAAAGTCCAACAATAACGCCAACATTTTCGTCGTTTTCATCAATATCGAGTATTATTATACCATTTTGAATACCATTAACTGGACTGTATAAATACTTAGTGACACCGTTCAATTCGCTTTTAACACCTACCAGAATATTATAATTTAAATTCGATTCTAATGGTGCATTATAATAGTTTCCATATAGTTTTCCATCACCAATAACAAATTTACGTGTTTTATTAAATGGTGGAACTTCCGCAGCTATATAATACGGTAAACCGTTCTGTTTTGCTCTTTCGTAGTTAAACAAAGTGTTTTGATCGAATGAATGTTTTGCATCGTCGTCAATAACGATTATCTGATAGGCACTTATTGGACCATTATCGTTTGTTAACGGTTGTATAGAAATTGTCATGGTCGTATCGTCTTGATCCAAAATTTCCACCTGATCAGTAATATTAGAGGGCTGACCAATAATTGTCGTTATCAATTTATTAACGACTGGGCCAAAATTTTCCGAAGAAATAACTCGGAGCGTAACATTGTATTGAGTGCCAGATAAAAGTGAACTAAGCACAGTTTCAGCTGTATTATTTGAGTACGTGTATTCAAGATTGTTTGGTAAGAAACTTGAGTAAGTGTGTATTACGGTTGCATTAATTTGATAAGAAATAATATCTGTGTAAGATGTTGGTGGCTGCCAAGAGATTCGGAGACTATTTTCGGTAATATCGGTTATTTTTAAACTTTTAACTGGTCCAGGAGGAAGTTGTCCGGTTAGATAGATGTCACTTAAATTAGAATTTGGAGGGCATGTTGAGCTATTCACTTGACTACCCAAATAGTTGCCACAAGTACATCGTACATTATTGACTGTGAAAGCATATCTGAACAAACAGTTAATATAAATTGTTTCAAATAAATAACTGCTCGATTACCTGTAGTATAAATTGCCACAATCGCTTCTACACTGGTTTACTGAATTAAAATATTGCACGGAAAATACATTTGCTGACGGCCCATTTTCGAAACAACCCAAAAATGTACTATTCTCCAAACCATTCACGACATATATGAATGAGAATATAAAACACAACCACATACTTTAAGAAATACTTATACTCAGTCTTAATATAATTGTTATTAATCAGGCATTAGTCATTTTATGGAATTTGTAACCTTCAGAACCTGCCCTTTTTTAAAATTTGTAAAATTTTATTAATACCCAACAATTAATTACATTATACTGTTCGGTGTTTTATACTATACTGCTTGTAAATAAAAATTATGATATGTTTGATCAATTTTTGATGATTTATAGAATTTTGTTCGTTACAATTTCAAGTAAATGGTAGGTTATGTTTGGATTTGTCAAATTTGGTTTAAATTTGTGTTTTATTTGAAAAAAAATCGAACACAAACGACTAACTTGAAGAGGTACGTTCAAAAATTGTGTAAATTATTTTGACTTGTACTATTCCGACTATTCGTAATTACTTACAATCAGTTCAATTATGCATTGGCTAATTATATTTCTTATGATTTAATATAAAACACAAGCAACAATTTGGCTGGTATAGTTTTTAAAGTAAATGTATAAATGTAATTTAGGAACAAGGTGCTTTAAATCAAAACATAACCTTAAAAATGTTAAAAGACATAAATACACAATATACATATTAAAATGTATTAGATTTATTTAAACATAATTATTTATTAAATTTAAAGCATTTACAGGTAAATTTTTAATATACTTCTATGGAAATTTTTTTAATAAAAAATATACAATTGATAAAAATTTTATCTTTGTTTTAAAATAATCAACATTTTAAGTGTTATGGGCATACATTTTGTTTATTCAAGAGGTTTCCAGTCAAGGTTTTACACGATAACACGTAACATGTCGAAGTTTTGTGCAAATTTAGGTTTTATATTTCCCAATGAGCCTTTTTTAAACTGCTATGCAAAAGCAAAAGAAGTTGGATTTAAAGCTGTTGAATCGGGCTTCCCTCTAAATACAACTGTTGAAGATGTTGTCCGAGCTAAAGAACAAGCTGGAGTGGAACACATTTTAATCAACGTCTACACTGGTGACACTTCTAAAGGGCAAGTGGGTTTCGCTGCAATTCCAGGACAAGAAAACAATTTTAAAGAAAGTATATTGAAAACTATCCAATATGCCAAAGCGTTGGGAGCTAGAAAGTAAGTTTCCGTCGACATCAATTAACAATGCTCGTTAAGACAATTTGTTTAGAATACACATTATGTCTGGAAAAGTTGAAGGACCAGTTACAGAAGCCAACGATACAGCCTACGAGAATAATTTACGTTACGCAGTTACTTTATTGGAAAAAGAGAACATTTTGGGAGTTATTGAACCTATCAACAAATACTCCGTACCAAATTACTATATGAACTGTTACAATAAAGCATTAAATATTGTCAAACGGATTAACAGTCCAAATTTAAAAATAATGGTCGATATTTTCCATTTACAATTAATTCGTGGGGATATAACGCACGCATTTAGAGAATTTAAAGACTATATTGGCCATGTACAAATCGCACAAGCACCAGATCGACACGAACCGAATACACCAGGCGAAATTAACTATAAATATATACTGGAGAGTTTGAAGAATGAAGCCAATTACACGGATTGGATAGGACTTGAATATAAGCCACTCGGTGACGTTAAAACTGGTCTAAAATGGATTAATGAATATGGTTACAGTTTATAAAAAAATAATACGTGGTTATGTTTTTGTTTATAAAGTTTATTTTGGCACAATAAATTCATTGTATAAAATTTTAATGTATATCTTAATTATTATTTTATAATATAGTAATCACATCAGATTATTAAATAATTTACGTATTTATGAAGGCACTAATAAGGTACTAAAGGAATGAGTTACATTGTTTTATTCACACTAATAAATCTCTTTTTATTTTTGGTACATTCATAGCGCCCGATTCGTATTGAGTACTGCTTCTGACTAATTTTGTTTTACCCATTCGCTAAAAAACAAAGAAAAGGGTTGTAATTTACAAATTGTTAACTAAATACGTATATACTTTAATAAAAACATTTACATGGCACATGGCACAATTACATATAAAAAAACTAGTAAAAAAAATCACTATGGTCACGCAGTCTAATTTTTTTTCAACTACAAGTCTTACAATTACAGCCCTAAGTTAACAAGAAAATAAAGAAAAAACTATAAAAAAACTGGCACAACAATCAAGCGTGTGAAACCCTTGTGTAAAAACAAATCGTTTATTTTTTTAAACATTCATCACCTCTACGTCCCAAACCAAACCAATTATAAAATGATTTTCTAATAAAACCTACAATTCTATTATCTTTACTCATGTCTTTTCTGTCTTGGGCCTTTTTCTGTGCGTCTTTTGCTTGTATTACAATGTCATTTGGTATTATCCATAAATCATCGCCAGTCTTTAACATTGTTTCCATTATTAAACAACATACAGCAGCACCATTTATCTGATTTGCTAGCTCTTCTTTCGTTAATTTCGTTATCATTTTGGTATTATTACCCCTACGGAAAAAAACAACTTTCAAGTGAAATAAAAAAAATTGTTTATCACCAATCGGTGTTAATTAATTGCAACACTATAAAACATTATTTAAAATTTAAATAGTTCTGCTGACGTGACATTTTATAATTCGTGTAATAAAAAAAAAATAATAATCAATTCAATAACAATGGAAAAATTGCTTAAAACTCACTTTGGCAATAGAAGCCTCGGTGGAAAGAAAGATGGTGCAGTTATCATAGCAACATTATGTAAATTCATTCTATTTTCCTTAACATGTTTAATAATATTCAAGAAAAATTGTAATAAAACCCTATAAGTGTTTCTATGTTCAATTGGAAGCATAAGTACGAGAAAATTTAACGCTCTTATTTTATCATCATTATTAGTAATACCTGCAAAAAAACAAATCAATAAATTAACAATAAAAAAACAATGACTAAATATTCCAGAACGCACAACTTGTTTTATAAAACATATCGAATAATTCCATTGTAAATATTGGATCTGGTAATTCGCGCAGTAATTTCTTAAGTACACCAGTTAATTCGTGGACAGTTGCTTGTTTAATGCTATTATCAACACTTTTACGATTTGTAAAAAATTTCGTTTCAATTTCATTACATAACAATTCTAATTTGTGTTTTTGTCCAGCAACACGTAATATACCATCTTCCATAATACATCTTTCGTTCAATTCATTTAATATACATTGTACTATTTCTGGTACCATTGAATTATCTGTTGGTCTTGGCATGTCGCGCATCACCAACGTGGATAAATTAACACCAAACACATTACCACCTTTTGTTTTATTACTGGCCTTACGTTTTAAACATTTTATATTATATTGATCAAATATAGCAACTAATTCAACATATAATATTGGTTTTAAATACTGATATTCACTATCACTAAGTTCATCGATGCATATTCCATTTGAGGAAAAATTCTATAAAAAAAAAATCGCATCATAAAACGATGTTTTATTTTCTATAAAACTATTTTACTTGAATATTGTATTGATTATTTTCATTTTGTTTAATCAATCCTTCAAAACTAACTGTTAAATTTTCATTACTCTCATTTGTATGTATATAAACTTTACTGCAATTATTCGTTGTTGTTGTAACAGTTATATTATTCTGACTTTTCGATAATTGTGTATGTAAGTTTGTTTGTGGTCTAGAAAAACAGAATGAATTTTTTTCAAATCAATTATAATCGAATTATTTTCAACTAATACCGTAACGTATCCACATTATTATTGCTACGATTTTTTAAGGGTTGCGGTGTTTTCAATATTAAAGGTATTTCCGGTAATGGTTGGTAACCTTTTAATATAACATTTTCCGAACCAGTGTGTGCCACATCGGCACGTTCATGACGATTAAATTTTTTATTTTGCAACGGTTCACTCGACGTCCATTTAATTTTCGATTTCGTATTATTTTCTGTATGATTTTCCGTTGGACTGAAAAAACTGGATTTAAACAATTATAAAAAAAAGGAACAATTTCAATGGAAAAATAACTATCGATGATTAGTCATTTAAACGTAAAGAGAAAGCAGTCATTTTTTCACACCCGCATTTTAATTAATTGATGACTATTAGATAAAACAATTATTAAAAAGGACAAAACGATTTTCTAAAAACTGTTTAAAACACATACAAAGAAGGCAAAGAAAGATGTTGATCGTCGTCATATGTTAGTTCTTCGTTTAGTTGAACAGAATCTAATGAATCCGGCGTACAACTTCTCGATCTAGTTCCGGTACTTGATGTCTGTAAATATAAATTTCAACTTACCATATAATTCAAATCAAATTATATAAAAAAAAGAACTAGATTTAATTACTATTATAAATACCTCCACATTCCACGATATATCTCTTATATCTTGTCGTTGTTTTCTTTTTGGTTGTCGACTACGTAATGTTCTATTTAACGTTCTAATACGATTTACAATTGTTTCTGTTTGTTTTTCAGTTAAACTTCTTAAACGTACTGATTCATTTATAATATTTTCTGTAATTTCTTCACCTTGTGAAAATAATGTCGATAAATCTGATAAACCTGCTGCATTTAAAAAATCTTTCGCTTGTTCCACTTCTAATATTTACAAAAAAAAGACAATAAGATTATACATTTATCGTATTATTTTCCTATAGATAAATTACCATTTAATTCTTGTTCTTGTTCTTCCTCATCTTCAATATTAATTTCATGTTTCACTTCATCGATATAATACTTTAATGCTTCTGATTCCATTATATTATTAAATTGACCCCCTATAAGGAAATAATTGAACAATTATTCGTTTTTTTCATTATTTTAAATATTAACGTTATTAAAAATTGTCTGCAAACACAAACACCGACTCGTTTTTTTTTTTGTATATACAAAAAGGTGTGCCAAGAGAATACTTTCTCAGGTGACCCAAAATTCGTTATTATACACATAATATAAGCATATATGTATAAAAGTATAATTATAAATATTTAGATATACGTTAGATATTGAAAATAAAAAAATAACAAGATTTATAATTCAAATGAAAAATAGTAAAGTTGAAAGTAAAAATCGTATTTTTGGGAACAAACATTTTTCTACAAAACTAAAATAAAACGTTTCAAAACATTTATATATTGCGTAAAATTTAATGAATGAACTTGGTTGATTTACTTTAAATAATTAATTTTAAAGAACCAGTAATTACGTTGACCTTAGTTATATTTTACATAGACATAACAAATTAAAAACGAGTGTAAATTTTTATTTTATTTTTTTTTGTTTCATCAAATTTATATTAGAGAGGAAAAATAACGTTTAGACTATAAAAATAATATTCAAAACACCATTTAATTAGCATAAAAATGATTTTATTTCAATTTCACATTAAATTATTACACTTATTACAAAATGGGCACTTTCTCATCATTTGTATATTATTATATTTAAAATAATACGTTTAATTTAACAAGAGAGTACGTTAAAAAATTGTAACAATAGAATATAATGTTATATTTTTAATGAATAATTAATGTAAATAAAAGTAAAATTTGTAATTATATAAATATATACGTGTAGAAAAAAAAATGAAATTATTTATTTAACCGGCAAATTACTCACTCACTCATTTGTAAACAAAAAAAAATTCTTTTATTATTTTACACAACAATTAATTTTTTATAGTAAGTATAGGTAAAAATTTTCATTTTTTTAAATTAGAACATAAACGTGATAAAAGAGCGTAAATATTTGTTTAAAATGTAGTTTAAACTAATATGGAAGATTTAACAACAATTTTTATTTATAAATTTTTATATTTTATGTATACAAAACTCACCATTAATATTATAAGAGAAAACAAACAAGAATATTACGATTTAAATAAAAAAAATTTTGTTTTAACCGAAATTTCTTCACAACACAATTATGTTACATTTAAAACATTAAATTCATTACAAAACAAACATTTAAACCTTTTGTTTTATCATCCCTACTACAGAATTCTGATCATGTGCAATATGAAATTATTAATTACAATATGCATAAAAAAAAAACAACATTAATTACCCGCGAATTTTTAATTTTCCAACACAATACCCTGTTTTTTACGTAGAAAACTGTAAACTAATTCAAAAAATTTTTTGTAAAGAAATAGTTGTTTAATTTTACATTGTATTTGATTGTATATAACAATAAATGACAGTTATATATCTAACTGGATAATATTCACATATCATTTTATTATATCCGTAACAAAAATAGGTTATTTTTAATAACTATTCATATATAAAGGCCAAAATTTAATAACACATGCAAAAATTCATGTAATCATCGATTTAAACTATGCAATTTAAATATTTTGTTGATAACGCAGCTATTTATTATAAATAGTGCAATGATTTTCAATTATACAATCTACTATATTCAAATTGTTTATAAAAAAATATCAAAAAAGGCAATTTAAAAAATTAGAACAAACTTTATCAAGCTATACCATAGATTTGTTTACGGTGGTTTATTTTTGTTATATTTTTTGTTTTGTTTTTGTTTCACAATAAAAATCCCTTAAACTCTGACTTTTCACGGATTAATAATTTTCTACGGTCTTGTAAGCCAGCTATAAACTAGTGACATAAATAATATTTTTATAATTTTCATATATCCTGTGTGCCACTTTTGAAAGTCGACTATATAATTCGAAAAAAAAACCGTCGAATTTTTCGCAACTATTCGCATAAATTTGTTGTTCAACTATTATACATACGTGCATTACTAATTTACTACTTTAGTTATTACTTTTGTGATAACAATTAAATGAAAAATACAATAATTGTTTATACACACTCACATTTGAAATTCATTATTGGAAAATGTAGTAAACACATAAAGTTTTTTTTTTTGATAAATCTAAAAAACTATAAAATACAAGCGAATTTTTCAAGAAATCATTTGTTCCACTTAATTTCAATTTGATAAATTCTCGATTTTGATAAAATAATCAAATTTGCCATTATATTCGAACAAAGCCTTGAAATTTTAAATTTGTGACGAATTTTTTTTGATTCGTACACATAAAATAATGAATAAAAGCTATTATTAAAACAAGTTATTAGAAATATAACGACATTTTCTGAAATATAAATTATTAATTACCGTAAATCACTATTAAACACGCTGACACTTATTAATTAAATTATTATTATACTAGTAAATTAGCATTCTTAAACCAAATAAAGGTAAGTTATTATAATACCTACAATTTTACTTGTTTATGTAGATATTTAACCTTGTTTCTGATTATGGATCTTCATTATACATATATTTACATATACCTGACTTGAATATATTAAAAAAAACTACTCAAATAGCGTCGTAGAAAAATCTTTTGATTTTATTTCAATTATTATATAATCTAACGATTGTCTTCAACATCAACATTGAAAATAAGTATTATTATGCTCTAATTCAATGTTATATATATAATTTTTTTATAAAAAACAATCAAAACACATCAAGTGTAAAAATTTCACCTTCTTTTTTAACAAAACCTACATATATATTATAAATTGAAATGTTTTTTAATAATATTTAACTGTTTATTACATAAAATAAATATAATAAATACTTCAACTAATGGTATTCAGGTAAAATTTAATGCTTCCTTTTCAATAAAATTATTTTTATTTTAAACATTATCAATAATAAATCTATTTGTGGTCATCGATTTGTACCCATAAATATAAAGTATAACGTAACAATTAAATACGTGAATAAAATTGTTATTCCAACATAATTAAAATAAATAATTTATATCTCTAGTCTCTAGTAAATAAATAAAAAACGAATACAATATGTGTCAATTGTTTATAAATAAATCGAATTTATCTTGTATTCATAATTAACTGGAAATCTGTTAAACTAATCAAGTTTAATTGTGTATCTAAAAATATGAATACAGTATTTTATCAAAATGACTTAGTTATTAAGTAAACTATTTTAGGTTAATAACAATAGATGTGATTGTTAACATAAAAACGAAAAAATAAAAGCATATTTACCTAGATAGCAGGTATTATTGTGTTTTCTTTATGTACATGAGGACACATGTTTGTTTCAACACACACACACACATATACACACGAAATCTTAAATTAAAGGATAATAATTTATGTTTTAATGACAACACGACGTACGATACACTTTTGTTTTATTTTACTGTAACAAATCAAACTCGCAATCAAAATTTCTAACACAAATCTTGTACGAAATTCAGTTTTTTTTGAAGAAGTTTTTTTTTTAATTTTGTATTAACTAATAAAATGCAATAAACCTTGAATAAACCACATCCCTATCCTACGCAAACAGAACACAACATAATAATACCTCAGTATTTTAGTTATACTCTTATGGTTTATTCAAAATAAACATATATACCTATAATATTATAACATCATGCAAGTAAAACGAGTAAAACTACTGGTGCGCTGACTGACTTCACTCAGTAGCCCCCGCAGGGTTGCCAATATAGCGCTTTACGCGTCAAACTGGTGCTTTTTAGGGTACTGCCGCGCGTTTATATTTTTGAATATCTTTAGCGCTTTTTTTGACGTGATTGAACATTTATTTGGCGCTTTTTTTTGTAATCGTTAAATCTTTGTATGTTATTTTTTTCAATTTATCATTCATTTAATGCGTTCAAAAAAAAGTATTCATATACAATATTTGCAATTTTAAGAATGTATTTTTTAAATTTCGAATATATAAGACGCAACAAGGATAAATACTACCTCTTCAGCATTCCTCGTTTCACTGTATTACATAAAACGAAAATCAGCGAACTTAAATTTTAACATTTTAACATAACATGGCATTAAAATTGTTTGAAATAAAAAAAAACTGACAGCTTACCTTCGCAAATTCGCATCACAAATAATGTGATTCAACAAAATGTCAAAGAATTAGAGTTAGTTATCAATAACGAAGAAGATGATACACTTTTATAAAAATTTATATATATTTTATTTGAATAAAATACATTTAATACTTACGTTTTTCCAATTTTTATCATATTGGATTGCTTTATAAGTACGTATTTAACTATGTATTTACTGATTTACAAATATTTATAGTATGCCATAATAATTCAGCGTTTTTTGGCGCTTTTATGTAGTTGTTTTATATTGGTGCTTATCTGGCGCATATTGGTGAAATGTAAATTAAATAAAAAAAAAAATTGTGTTCATGTAATTTTTCAATTTAAGCGAAAAAGCGTCAGAAAAGCGCTAGTTTTGAAAATTTTTCGCCTGCGGCGCGCGTTTTAGTTACTTTTTTCAATATTCTTCCGCACCAACCGTTGTTCAATTGTTGGCAACCCTGAGCCCCCGTATTGG
>SSSI01009998.1:0-10354 GCA_004796505.1 Oryzaephilus surinamensis
AGAAATAAACATTATTTGTTTATTTTGAATTTTAGCCTTAACTTTACTGCAAAAAATCAATGATAACTAAAGTAAGGACATAAACAAATAATTAACAACATGGATTTTGGATTAAGTATTTTGTCAACAAAATAATCAATAGTGTTTTATGTAATTATGCAGTTTAGTATTATATTTTAATTACATAAAAATTATCTATTTTAAAAGAATATGCGTCTGGAATTACTGAATTCAAAGTTCTCTCTATTTACAGATAAATTACTTGATGATCTTTGCATTATGCTCCATTAGACAGTTGATATCAAAAGTGACAAATACATAACAATAATAAAAATAATCCTTTTTGTTTACAAACGATCACTTAATCACATGAATTTTTAATTTTATATCGTATTATTACAATTTTTCCTGTTTTTTTCATTCTACAATTCCACAAAAATTGATGTAATGAGTCAAATAGATTATAAAATCAATTTTTATTTAATTATATATATAATTTAGCAAGTAATTGTTACTATAGCGAACCTGTTAATGTGATTTATGTATATATATAGATGAAAGAGTTCTATGATCTTTTAACTAAATGATAAATAAATATTACTTAATAACTTATACGTGAAATAAATAATTTGATGCCCAGAAAAAACAATTAAACACGTGCCATTTGTCTGTCTCAAATTTAACAGAGTCTAAACGGTGCAATGTTGTAAAAAAGTCATGAAATCTGTTCGATTTTTAGCAATAAAGCAAAGTTCAACTAATTACCCTAATAAAAAATTATTTTAACGATTATTTATCGTTTTATTGATATAAATTTGAGTACAAAACGTTATCAATAGAATCATGAACATATTAAGTGATTAAATCATGTTGTTATGGAAATAAAAAAGGATTCATTTTTGTTAGTAACACAGGCTTTAGGATTTATTCAAATAGTTTTGCTATTCACTCAATTAATACAGATAAATATTAATTTACTATCTTTGATTTCATCAATATCACTATGAAAAACGTGATATATAATTATTTAATTAATGAACAACAATTTCATGTAAAAATTTTGAATTTTGGATATTTTTATTTATTTATTAGGTATAAAAGATTACCTATCAATATCATAATAATAAATAGAAATGCGGTACAAATGCACTGGTTACTTTTATTACTTATTAGTTTGAAAAAATTCATAAATGTAACTTATAAATTTTATTGTACCAAAGGAAAATTTAGACATAGTATAGTTTATTTCCTTAACACAATATTACCATAAAATTTATTAAAACCAGATTAATATGAATCATTTCGGAAAAAAATATTTACAAACTTGTTCAATTTAAAACTAAGTACATATAATAGTAACTGGAAAATTTTCCCAAAAACTTAATAAATGAATAATAATAATTCGTTACAAGATTTATGTAAATATTAATCCTAATAACAATCTATTATATTTTAGTAATTATTGTATAGCATAGTAAAAAAAATATTATTATTCGCCTACGTTATTTTATCAATAAACTTATGCTGAGTATTTAAAGTTCTATTAACAATTATAATTATATTTACAATATTTCTGTAACTGTTTTAATTTTTATTGAATTTATTTTATATAATATTAAGTTCAATTTGTGGTAAAATTGAAATAAAACCACTTTAGATTTCTTTAACACAACAAATTTGTACAGTAATATAAATATAAACGTTTCCACATATTTCGTGAGAAAAAATTACATTACAAATACTTACATCACGTATATTTGGTGTGATTTCCTTCGGACACCTCATAACGAAGCTTTCAAATGCTTGCAAACAAAATTCACGTAATTCGTCGTCTTCCTCTTTACTGCATCGCAATATTAATGGTACAAATTTCTCAATATATTCACCAAATTTGTGTCCAGATTGTCGACTGTAAACAACAAAACCAGCATAAACATTCAATGAATCGATGAATCTGCGAAAATATTACCAAACAGCGGCCACACATTGAACGTAAGTACGTATTTGGGAATTGCTAACGTCTTGGTGGAGTCCATCGTACAAATGATCGATTAATTTTGTATATAAACTATTGTTACATGACAAGACTAAATGGCTACATGCTGTTATAGTGCGTTTTCGAACAGCTTGCCTTTGGGAACATAACTGCGGCAATAGTGCATTCAATATAGAGCCATGGAACGTTAGTAACACGCTGCCAAAACGCAATAAAAGATCAGTAACGATATCTAGGGCTTCCAGTTGTACAGAAACGTCTTCTTGCTGTAAAAATGTCAATAGATTAACAACAGTTGTGGCATTTTTGGTTGATATACGCACTCGTTCGATGGCTTTCGTTAGCCGTCCAGTGATCTTCTTACAAATATTGCCAGATAATCCTCCAGGGGCTTGTGGCAGTTCGGCAATGACAGTTTTCAGTCCAATGCTGGATATATCTCTTAATTGTTCCTTTTCTGATACCATATTAGTGCACAACGAATCAACAATGGTTTCAACTTGATATTCTTTTACTTTATTTACAAGTGGACCTAAACATTTAACAGCCAAATTTTGCACTTCACCATTTTTGTCTTCCAACAACTTCAACAACATTCTGACGACTTTTCTTTCCGAATCGTCGTCTAATTTGATGCTGTCCTTTTGTAATTCCGTCATTAGATCGTTAGTTGCCATGAAGCGGAAATCTTTATCAGTTGATTGCATCTAAAAACGGTTTTCTTATATGTAATCAATGTACATAAATTCCTCGAATATTGATGTAACTGACCTTTTCAAGCAAATTTGCTATCTGATATGATACACTAGCCATTTTTGATAAATATTTTATATCAAACTATGTTATTTAAACTAATAGTTAGGAAAACTTGTTGTTTATATGGAAAATACGAAAAACTTTCTCAAAAAAACGTTTTTTAGGTTAAGAGTTAACCATAATTTATGAACAGGAAAATTTAATAGATAATATGTACAACTTATATATTAGTTTAATTTATAATTAATTAATTTCTTTAACTCTACTACTAAAACAATTTCAATAATTTTATGTGCAATTTCTTATCGAAATAAATGTATTTTTTTAATAATGGCTCACTTTTACACTCGAGCTCTGTTACCAACCACAGCACACTGTACTGACCATTTAACAAAACGTTTTTTCCATATTTACACTTATTTAATATAAATTCATTAAATTTAATACAAATAACAACAATTAACTAAAGAAAGATGATTTGAGATCAAAATGGCGTTTTCACAAGACAATTTAACGGAAATAAACAGCTTTCCATAAGACATATTTAAATTTCCCACGCCATCTTGCCGGCTATTGCAACAAAGTAATGGCATTTTTCCTTCTGACACCTCTCGGTGAATGATACAATTAAAATTACAGATTCCATTAACGAATTTTAAATATTTTAATAATATGTAATTTTACATAGAATAATAGCTTTTTAATGAATTATTATAAATTTATTTGTATAATGATAGCCCCTAGCATAAATAACTTTTCTTTGTTAACTGAAAAGTAAAAAATCCCTTGTTAAACATTTTCAATGTTGATTTTGTTAACAATTTTTTCTATAAGCATTATTATATTAAATAAAAGCATTTGGTTTTATTTAATCGAAAGATACTTTTTCATATGATGTTCATAAATTGAAATAAAATTGTACTTAAACTTAATTGGTTTTAATTTGCGAGGTCGTTGAGGTCTCAAATTTTCTTATTAGACTATAAACATTATTGGTGGGAAATACAAAACGAAAGTAATTAAGAAACATTATGTCGTATATATATAAAACATTATTAATACATAATTACTGATAAAAGACTGATAAAGATAATACTAACTACTTTAACACACAATTCCTTAAATATAATATAAATATATTTAGTTATAGTACTGTTTTCGACTTGATCATTTTAACCTTTATTATCAAAAATAACAATAAACATAAAGATTAAGAGACTCTATGATGTACTCAATTGGAATTCATAATAAATAAATGCATTCTGATTAGTGATCGGGAAAATTTGTAGTTGGACAGATTACATATTTTTCAATTTGGTCCAGTTGGAAACTTTAATTCACATATATTGTACCTACACGTACTTATTATTATATCAGTTAAATTCTGTCGCAATTTAGCTAGTTAAAATTTTATTAGTTCTCCAGTTCAAGTTGTGTAGAGTTACAAATCGTATTGATAAGTGCATTATGTGATTTTTTTACTGTATCATATTAGTATATCATATAAAATTATAATTAAAAATGGTAAGTGTTCATTTATCTGTAATCACAGTGAAAAAACAAACAATATATCTGGTTTAATGATGAAAAATTCTAGCATTGAAATCATGGCACACAGATTAATATATTGTTTTCTATTGGCATTATTAATAAGTGTAGCAAAGTGTAAAAATTGTAATAAAGAACCAAAATGTAAGAGTACTAGAATACATGGGATGAAAGTGGCTGATTGTTATCAAAGGGACCTTAGGTTCATTCCACAATGTGTTTCTGATAGCAGTGAAGTATGTGATTAAATCCACAATCGAAATGAAAACAGTATTTTGAGAGATGATTTCAGGTCATCGATTTGTCGTACAATCGAATTAGAAAAATTAACAAAGGCGATTTAATGCGTTACTCAAATTTGAAAATATTGTACTTATCGGATAACATGGTAACAACAATAAGTGATGAAGCATTTGAAGAACAAGATGAATTGCAAACGTTAGATTTGACGATGAATTCGCTACAAAAATTGCCAGCAGTTATATTTCGTTTGCCATCATTGAAGTCGCTGTATTTGGGCCAAAATTTGAACATTAACATTGTCGATACGATTGAAAATGCCAAACCGATAGCCAGTCCATTAACATATCTCGATATAAGCCTGTTAACTGATGAAGATCCAATAGAAATGCCAAATTTTGGCGTTTTACCAGATTTAACGAAATTGAACATAACTGGCAACGTTTTTGACGATTTGAGGCCCGGACATTTTGCCGGATTGTGCAAATTGAAGTATTTGATGAACAGTAATGTGACCGTTTATTTTTCTTCGCAATGCGATTGCTGGAACATAAATAAATGGTTAAATGAAAGAAATGTACAGTTTACAGCGTTCGATTGTCCAGTTCAAAAACAATGTATAATAACTTTGCGAAAATTTAAAAGCAGAAATATATACAATGAATTTTGTTTCAGTTTGTCTAGATGAAGCCCTAAATCCAGAAGATGTTGAACTTTATGAATCGTGCCGAGAAAAAATCAAACAACTTGAATTGAAGTCGAATGTTAAGAAAATATCAATCATATCTGTTGTTGTAGCTTTAGTTGTTCTTGCGATAGTCGGTGTGTTTATTTATAAACGTAAATATAATCGCAAACCTAAAGCGACCAAGTTGAAAAACATGAAAGCTCTAATGATAAATGAATAACTAAAATAATCCTGTTAAAAATTTGTAGTTGAATAGATTTTGTATTTCATTTATTTATTTAATAAACTTTTACACAAAAAACTCTTGCCCAATTATTTGCCCAACCTAATCAATTAAGTATGAATGTGGCCAATTAGTTTTCAATAAAGTATTGTACATTTCTCTAAAAAATAATTTAATGAAGCGATAAACGCGGTTTTATTTGAATTGAAAGTATTTAGTCAACGATATAGATGGCACCAGTTGTATTTCCTCTGAAAATCGACCAATCTACCAATCACAAAACAACACGAATTTGTTGATGAACGTAGAAATAACAGAAATATACCGGTGAAAAGTTTATGAAGTAGTTATTCGTCTAAATAAAACAAGACAAAATGCTTAGACTGATTTGTAAGAGCGCAGACAATTCATTATCTACCTGCTTAATTGATTTTGTATTAAATTTGCAGATTTCGTAGCCATAATCGGCTATACGTGGGCATTATATTCACCATCATCGGCTGTTATTGAATTAACACCAAAAAACTTCGACGAATTGGTAATTAGAAGCGATGAAATATGGATTGTTGAATTCTTTGCACCTTGGTGTGGCCATTGCCAAAATTTGGTGCCCGAATACACGAAAGCGGCAAAAGCGTTAAAGGTAAATAGACCACCGAACATAACCTTCAAAAAATTGATAAAATCGCCGATTTCTAACAGGGAATTGCGAAAGTTGGTGCCGTTAATGCTGACGAACACAAAGACCTTGGCGGCCGATATGGTGTGCGCGGTTTTCCAACAATCAAGATATTCGGAGCGAACAAAAACAAGGCAGAAGACTATAACGGGGATCGTTCAGCAAATGGACTTACAAATGCGGTCATTTCGGCTATTCGCAGCAAAGTACAGGCCAGTTTGGGCACCAGAGGGTCCGACTCATCTGGATCCGACGATGTAATTGATTTCAGTTCATTATTATGGCTTGAAAATACAGTTTGTTTTTATAGGGTGCCAATTCTAAGTACGTGATCGAATTAACTGATGACAATTTCGAGAAAAAGGTGCTCCAGTCGGACGATATGTGGCTGGTTGAGTTCTACGCCCCGTGGTGTGGACATTGCAAGAATTTGGCACCGCAATGGGCCTTGGCGGCCGAACAATTGAAAGATAAAGTGAAATTGGGCGCTTTAGATGCAACAGTTCATCAAGCAATGGCTTCCAGATACGGAATTAAAGGCTATCCAACAATAAAATTATTTAAACCCGGCCCCAAATCGTCCGATTCCGTTGTTGAATACGATGGTGGCCGTACGGCCAGCGACATTGTGTCATGGGCAATTGATAAATTGGCTGAAAACATTCCAGCACCGGAAATAAAACAAATTACCGATGAACAAATATTCAAAGAATATTGTAGCGATAAACCGTTGTGTGTATTGTCGATTTTGCCACATATTTTGGACTGCCAATCGCAATGCCGTAATGAATACATTGATATTATTACGAAAATTGGGGAGAAATTTAAAAGGAAAATGTGGGGATGGGTTTGGTCGGAAGCAGGAGCGCAACCTGAATTGGAATCGGCCCTGGATCTTGGCGGATTTGGCTATCCAGCTATGACAGTTGTCAATACGAAAAAGATGAAATATTCAACGTTGCGCGGCTCATTTTCTAATGAAGGAATTTACGAGTTTTTGAGGTTTTACTTCGACATTTTCAAATCATATCAAAACAAATAACGCTTGCTTCATTTCTAGGGACTTGTCGTATGGAAAAGGCAGTTCGGCATCAATTCGGGGTAACGAATTACCGAAAATTGTTAATACCGATCCGTGGGATGGTAAAGATGGTGAATTGCCAGTTGAAGAAGACATTGATCTTTCTGATGTTGATTTAGACGAGAAAGATGAACTTTAAAAAGACTAATTTTAACTATTAAATAAATGTGTAACTTTTGTACCTAGCTATAATTAATAAATGTGTTGTAATATACGTATTTTCCTTTTCCTTTTGTATATCTAAGTTGATATTTATATAATAAAGATATCTTTCTTAAAAATTTAGTTATTTTCCTATCTATGAATAAGTGTTAGTAATATTTGGTTTACAATTAGCATGGGTAAGTGATTCATTATGACAATTGCTGGTTTTATTATGAATTATAATCGTATTACAGATTGGCCATATGTCTTATATAGTCACAAAATAGTCATAAGCAGATAGTAATTGATGAAAACTATGGAATTTTTTAAATATCGTAATGGTACTTAATTTTAATGGTATGTATATATTTAATATACTTGAAAATTCGCTAAAATTAAATTAAAACATATAACAAGTACAACAAAAGGACATTTTTATCATGTAAATGGCGATGGTGTGGAGATCGAATTGATTTATCAGAAATTTAAATACGTTTGCAATAATTTTTATCAAATCTCACCATATAAATCCGTAAAGAAACTGATAAAAACCATGGGAAACATAATAGTCTTTCATTCCCAATAAATAATAACGCCCAATTGCAAAAATTAAATTTCATTCACAATTAAAAGTACTGTTCAACAAATAAAAAAACTTGTCTTCAAAAAATGTCTTTATTTAAATATAAAAAGAGTAACATAAAAATCATTTTTATGGCATAAAACATTTGTTTTAATAAATTTAATTATTTTTATTTTATTATTTCTTTGGTGATTATATTTCATAACAATGAACACATTTACCTATTTGTTTATATATAGTTTGTTTTTTTAGTTTTTAAAGGCACATATTGAATTTTTATAAAAAATATTTTATAAAAAAAAAGTATCAAAAAGTTCTTAAAAAATTCTTAAGCTAACAAGTCTATTGAAAACACAACATCAGAAATTGATTATCACATTCAGAATATAATATATAAAAGATTAATATAAAAAAATAATACTTATAAAAGAATAAGATATGTTTTTTGAGCAAGAACAACAATTATTGGATAATTATTGAATCAGTTTTCCATTTGTCTATAAAACAAATCCCTTTCGTGTATATATAATTGACAAACATAGTAGAATTTATATCCATAAAAAATCAGTATGAATATAAAAGTAACTGAACAAATAATAAACCACGTCTTCCAGCCGAGGCCCCTTTCATTGTTAATGTTTAACGTTGTGCCTGCTATATTGAATTTTGATTGTACAAACAATTTGAAAAATCGAAAATGCACTTACTGTCTTCCACTTCGGAGTCCAAAAATGGATTTCGGTACCAGCGGCCCTCCAATCCGTCTATCGTAAGCAAAATAATACCAAAACAAACTGAAAAAATTCAAAAACAAATTTGAACTTCATTAAAAGTTTGTTGATATGGCAAATTGTGAATTAACCTTACCCAAAAAACTTGACAATATTTTTCGCGAAAGCGACATGACTTTGTAAGTATGTAAGCGTAAGTGAACTGGTTAAGAGGTAAATACTAAATAATAACTAAAAAATAAAAACAACACACAACCTCTCCCAAAAAAATGCTAACCTAAGTTATTTTGCATAAATTACCAACCTATTTTCAAGTTTTACCCTATGCGTCATCTTAAATTCCCTACTAGAGATTTTTCATTTTTATTCATCAATTTAAAACAAAAACGCGCTTTTTAATTTAAACATCCTGAAATTCTCACATTTGATTAATAATCTAAATTGGTTTAATCTTTATCTATTTATTTATTTATTTTAAATAATTTTTATTTCAAAATTTCAAGATAAACCTTATAGATGGCGCAATATTACGAACAAAATATAAAAATCTTTGAATATAAAGTTATAAATGTTTTTTTCTACAAATGTTTGAATTAATTGCATTTAAAATAACTACAAACCTCGCTAATTTGGATGAATCTCATGATTCTTTCAAAATAACAGTTGATGTCAGCTAATTTAAGTCGATTTTTGGCGATCTACTCTTTTACTCAGAGTAATTACTCGGACTTAAGTACTGAATGTTGGCGATACGGATCCAAAAATGGATTATAAAAACACGTCATTTTAAAAGCCTTGAAACGTCATCATTCTGGCCTTAGTAACTCTCTATTGGATCCATCACTAGAGGTGGATTCAACTTCAGAGTAAGTGATTCTAACCTAAATTATATGTTTAAGACGTTCAAATTTGTGGCTATTTAAAAGTTTTAAAAATTTTATTTAAAATAGAAAATTTTCAAATGTGGATTCTGGAAAAACTACTAGTCCAAATTTAATTTTGTAAACGGATTTATATTTATTAGGCTTTATTTCATTAAAAGACATGATTCATTTTACAAAATGTTTAAAATAAATTTTTTATTAAGCTTTTTTAAAATTTTTGGACAGCTAAAACCATATCACTCAAACGTAATCAATAATCATGCGCATTTGATTGAGTTGGTTGTGAAGACATTTTTTAAAAAAAAATAACCTACTAACCTAATCTAATCTAACCTAACCTATGCTAACCAGTGTAAATATTTTCTTTGTTTAAAGAAGGAAAATGTTTATATTCCAGAAAAATTACAAAAAAATTTCAAAAAAACTGTAAAAT
Organism: Oryzaephilus surinamensis; assembly: GCA_004796505.1. Classification (NCBI taxonomy): domain Eukaryota; kingdom Metazoa; phylum Arthropoda; class Insecta; order Coleoptera; family Silvanidae; genus Oryzaephilus; species Oryzaephilus surinamensis. The sequence goes on from SSSI01009998.1 coordinate 9,987, forward strand.
TTGGAAAATTCAAAATCCGAGTAATATAACTTGAAATGAAAAATTCCGCATTTATTTAAGTTTATGAGGGTGTCCTTAATAAAAAACAATGATATTAATTTAATACAAAAATTAAAATTTTTGGACAGCTAAAACCATATCACTCGAACAAAATTTCAAAAAAACTGTAAAATTTGGAAAATTCAAAATTCGAATAATATAACTTGAAATGAAAAATTCCGCATTTATTTAAGTTTATGAGGGTATCCTTAATAAAAAACAATGATATTAACTTAATACAAAAATTTAAATTTTTGGACAGCTCAAACCATATCACTTGAACACAATTTCAAAAAAACTGTAAAATTTGGAAAATTCAAAATTCGAAT
>SSSI01010001.1:0-11841 GCA_004796505.1 Oryzaephilus surinamensis
GTTTTTTTTTTCTACATAAATATACGTTTTTCTCCATCCGACAACTTTATTTAATACGATATTCTAAAATCAGATTTTGTCTTATCTCTCACGTATTTCTTGTGTTCGTTAAATTAGACGAGGGTGTATATTTTTGAAAATAAACGAAAACAAATTTAAGAAAAATACGTGTGTACATGCAATTTTTCTTTTGTTAACAAATTTATGTTAATGTTATCGCAAATAAAATTAAAGAAATTATAATACGTGTATACGTATTTGTTCAGTAAACTGAAATGTGTGTCATTTTCAGAAGAGAAACGCATATTTAACGAATTAAATAAAGTACAACTTTTATTTACCATAAATTATAAACAAATATATTTGCGGAAAAGTGTATAAAATATAAACAAATAAATTAAAATATCTACTACACCATTTTTATTATATTAATTTTCAAATAAATAATAATATATATTATTGTGTGGTATGAATTGTAAGTTTTTAAAATTTGTTTTGATATTTTTAGGTTTGCGTGTTGTAAATCAATTTTATCAACATATACACATATAAATTTTTTCAATTTCATATTCAATTTTTTCCAACTATAAATTGATATTTGTTTTTTTCGTGATTATTTATTAATATTTACGTGTAATAAACGTTATCATATAGAATATAGTATATAAGTGAAATAGTTGAATAGAAAAGAAATAAAAAATATTTAAGAAAAGAAATGATTTGATTGATTACAGCAACCGTAATGGTTAGGTTTTTGGTGAATAAATAACAGTTCTTTTCTGAACATGTCTGGCACTTTTCTTGAGTAGAAGTCGCTTATAAAAAAGCCTTGTAATGACATGAAGGCTTGAACATATTGACAGAATGAATACTGAGAATGATAGGTTTTTCTTATATATGTATTATATATTCACAAAACTACTTTTATTGTATAAGAAAATATTAGACATATAAATGGCAGGAAGGAACATCTTCACATACTTTTATAATGCTATTTTCAGCTTAAAAATCCTTATTGTAAATTGTAAATAATTGTTTATTTTAAACTGTTTTAACTAAAATATCCAATATAGTGGAAATCATTTATTTTAACACAGTAAAACGTTCAAACCTATAAAACTATACAAGAAGGATCATTAATTTAAGTGAAAGGGTTTTACTTTCTACAATGGAAAAACTTTTTCCAAGTAAAATTTATATCATTGTCAATTCAATTGATTTTATCAACTTTTATTTAGTGTATACAACAATTTTTTTCTTTATTTCATTATGAATAACCTACCTATACAGTTAAAAATAAGTTTTAAATTTTATTTAAAGATAAACTAGTTTTTAAACAAAGTCAATGAATAAAACAAGCAACAAACTTTGCAGAACATTTAATGTAGTATAAAATTAAAATATAAAATGTCTTCATTTTAATTGTAAACTACTTTACATACAAATTGTTGAAATAATTCACTACTACTTACACGAGTATGTACACTATTTGCCACAACAATGTAAAATGTTACATTTCAAATGAATTACAAAAGCTTTTGATACGTTCCTACTTTTATAAAACTTTTCAACATAATTTATTTCACTTTCTTATATGCAAAATTAAATTTTTATTGTTACGAATAAGGAATATTATTCAAATGTAAATTTAAACGGATAAAAAATTATTTATAACGTTAGTATATACGTAATGTAACATCAATCATTTCTGAATTCAATTAAACATTTTCAATGTTAAAAAATTCTTTTATTACATTTTCCAAAGATCTGTAATTGTTTATCAACAATTTGTATAGAAAATTTATCAGATTCGACACGACACAATTATTTTGTAATGTAAATTACCTTAGTATTTATTGTTAAGTTCAGCAAATTTATAAATAGAATCTTTTTTTCAAAAAAAGAAGACTTCAGTAGTAAAATTAGTATGTAGTACACACAATAAATATGTAAATATTGATAGATACTCGTTAAAGTGTTTTGAGTATTGGGCATTTCAGCCTAATTGGTGTTATATTTGTTGTCAGTGTTGTCACGTTGTATAGAACATACATAATATGCATATTTCGCATAATAATTAAGTAATTTTAACATTTATTGTCAAATGTGTGTGCTATTGACAGAAATATATCATATATGTCTATATATATGTGAATCCGGTGCTAACACAATATGGCTAAATTATGGTCGAAATGGCCCTAGCGAAACGATAAAAGTTACTTTTACAATAACCTCTTTATTAATACATCTATTGATTTTATATTTATGGATCACATAAACTTCATTGCCGATAACGTATGCAAAATTAACAAAAAATGGAAAAGAATTATCGCGTTATAAATCACTACCTAAAATTCGAAAACGTAATTTAAGATATTTTCAACTGAAAAAGCTGAATAATGCAATTTAATATTGAGAAATTTAAGTATAATTAATTAAATCATGCAGTGATTAATTTTAATCCTAGATAAATTGACTATCAATTTAGGAAATTGTTAAATTAATACTAGTAACAAATTAGTATAGGAAATTAAATTGTGTTATTTGGAAAAGTTTTCAAATTTTTATCTTAAAAAAAGAGAATAATAGAAAAAGAATGAAAGAAAAAAGTCATTCGCATTATAATTCAAAAATTAGCACGCCCACATTGTATGCATCTGACATTTAAGGACAATTATCGATTATTGTTAATTAATAGGTACCTAATATATTAAACAATTAAAAATAATTAATACCGAAAAAGCTGAATAACGTATTATTTCGTATGAAACTGGTTTTCCTTAAACAAATAATAAAAAACTTGAATACTGGTGTGGATTTTTAAGGGTAATTTTAATAGGAATAAAAGTTATTTATAGTTTTCTTAATGTTTTCTCTTAAGGAAAATTTTGCTATAATTAAAAAGGAAAAATTAAGGAAAGGATAAGAAAGTTATGTTGTCGAAAATTCCTTAAAAACCTGGATTGGCTAAACAAAATAATTCTAATACCAAAACCCATATGGTAATTGTTATATTTGATAATGCAAATAGTTAGAAAAGTAAGAGAATTTAGAATGTGTCCAAATATGTTCTGAAACTATTTGAATTCTATTCCTATTCAGTAATTTTACATTCCTATTGAAATAGTTAATATTTCTTCTATGAGTTACTTAAATCACTATTTAAAAAAGCATACACTTAATAAATGAATCATATGTGTTTAAAATTATAATGACTATAATTTAAAAAGTCTTGCTGAACAATTTCTTGTTTGTGAATTTTCCGCCCTCTAACGTAGAGCTTCACAATTATGCGCATATCATTTCAGAGTTCCAACAGAACAAAGCAGGATAATTGATTTGAAAATAAAATTAAAAAACACAATCAAACAAAAACAATTTATTAGGTTTTTTACCTTGTTCTTCTTGAAATTGTTTTCTAAAATATTTAAAAATTCGTTGATAAACTGACTGTCTTCGAACTTCTGTTTTATCCTTATTATCATTTGCGCCCCCTTCTGGCGTTACACAATGCGAATGAGGGGATGAACGTTCACGTTTTCTATAATTCTGATGTGCCACCACACTGTACATTTCGTTTGCATTGAGACTTTCTGTAAACAAAGAGAAATATGAATATGATGCAAAATAAAATTTAAATGAATCAATCTTTAACAACTGATACATTTTCTATGAAAATATATGCAATTATAGATGCATTTATGAAATAGTTTGGAGAAAAATTCAACATTTGCTTAGCTGTACAGGTCAAAATGAATTGCCAAACAAAAGTAAATAAAACATAATGATCCAAAATTCCATTCTGCTACTGCAGTAAACCGCAAACAATTTATTTGAAAACAAAACACACGTATTCTTTTTTAAGAAAATTACATTATATGATTTATATGTGTTTATTTTGGTGTTAAACATAATTTTCGAATTAATATATAGTAACTAAAAGGCACGTTTAGACTGTTCTTGTTATTTACAATCCTGCAGGATTAAAGCACGATATGATATAGTTTCGGCATTGCAGTAAATTTTTGTCATTCGTATTAGTCGGTGTCTAAAATACATTTTTTTATGGCTAGTTTTACGATTTTCATATTTATAAAGGTAGGATTATAAAAAATCTAGTTGGATTTTCATATTTTTTCTCCCTATATTGTATATCGGTCAGATCTGTTTGCAAAATTTACTAACATACAGTTTACAGAAGATTGTGTAGCGCAATAACAGTCTGTGGTTATTATAACTATACACGAACTGACCCTTCTATATCTATAATAACTTTGGAATTTTGCATTAGCTATTTGCAAATAGGATGGTTTCCAGAATTAAAGGGCTTAACACATTTACATACAGTATTAATGAGATTTTGCATTTTTTATCTTAAAATTGGCACTAAGTGAAATAAACGTACTAATTTACATGTTTAAAAAAAAGCATGTGTTAAAAAGAACTTGAATTTTTATCAATCTACGAAACGTAATTTTAATTATTATTGATAAATTGTTATTAAAATACATACATGCGTACGTAAAATTAAGTTATACTATCATAATTTATAATGATGATAATTTTAATTTGCATTGTCCAAAATGTCCTCTTAGATATGATAATTGTTTTAACTGAAATACGTGAAACAATGGTAGGTATGGAAAAGCTCGACAAGATAAACAAGCTGTCCACAAAGCGAAACAACTGTTTTACATAGATTACATACTTATTCTCTTAAAATGCACAACTTGAAATTTATATAAATTAAGTTTAAAGTCGAAAAAATTATGAAAATATAAGATAATTTGTGAGAATATGCATAATTAATTTAAATTCTAAATACATTTACACGAGTTTGTTGCAACGAAACTGTAACATTAAATGTTGTTATGTATATTTTCTAAAATATATACATATATATAGTGAAAATAAGTTACACGCATAATATTACCTTAGAGAATTATCTTAATCCATTGTTAATCTTTCTCAGAATGCAATTAATTTTTAACTACGTGTGGGAATTACAAATTCAAATATCAGATTTAATGTAAAACACTTTATATATATGTCCGTTTTATAATAAAATCGTAAAAAAGTTCTTTTTATATCAAATTGTATAGGTATCTATTAAAAAGAGGAAATATAATTTTTAGATATAATTACAAATACATTTTGGATGTTAATTAGACTGAACAATAAACCTGTGTTAATTTATTTTTTTGACGTCCTCACTGTATATGTATGTATATGATATTTTTAAAGAATATGTAGCAGAAATGTACCATATCATTATTAACAAAAAAAAATACGCAGAGCTTTACTTAGAAAATGTAACAATTTTTTAATTAATCAAAAAATTCTCGTGTGCATAATAACGAAATGGAAAAAAATTGTTCCTTAATGGGCTCTAATTAATATCTGATTTAAAATTAAACATTAATTGTGCAAAAAAAGCTTAATAAATAAAAATAATGATTATAATGATGGTTTTGCATCAATTCATGCGATTTATATGCGACAGACAACGGTTGGGCGGTACTATTTTACCAATTCTAACTAAGTTATTGATACGAACGACCCAAAAACAAAAGATACTGTACCCTCAATGGGAAATTTACAATTTTTTTTATATTTGAAAAGGACAAATTTAAAATACGCCATTAAATTATTAAGCTACGTTATAAAAAACTTTAAGTTCAAACCGTAAGTTGTGACATAATTTCCATTTTTCTTTATAAATATTTAAATTGATTTTGACATTTTTTTTGTCTGTTATTTATTGATTGGTTACTTTTTGACAAAATAAATATATTGTTTAAGACATATCATTTTTAACGATATATAAACATTATTAATATTTCATTTTATTGTCAAATGCACTCATTTTAAGTATTTAAAAAAAAAGAAAACAGGAAAATCTCAACGACGTTTTCAATGTAAGCGAAAAATATAAATTACCCACAGCCATTTCTAAGGTATGTACATTCTCGTATATTATGAATAACTTCATCTTCTCAGATAAAAGCTTCACATAACAAGTTGCAAACAAATATAAACATTTTTTTAAAAGCATCGAATTTCAGATTACTGAAATATGTGTTTCGTTTAAAGCTTTCGATAATATTTGTTTTATCCAACGAACGACAAATAAATCACAATTAAATTCTACTTCGTGTTATTACTTTATTTTATAAATTAGTTTCGATACACGAGTATGTTATTTGTATTGTAGAAGATATGCATGTAAAAGGAATAAATTATACAGCGTCCGAACCCATTTGCAGATATAATTTTGAATTTATATATGGCCTATATTGTATTATCAAAATAGTAATAATTCTACTTAAAATTATCAAATGTGCAATATATATTTTTGTGTAATGATAAATATTTCGGGAAAGGTTCTCCCCTAAACATAATTAATGTCATAATGTTGTAATAATTATCAAATCTCAATAATATAATCACGAATTAAATTCTCTATGGTTTAATTAAATCTATATCGATACAAATTTGACTTGAAGGTTCAACTAAATAGAAACAGATGGAAGTAATATTAATGAATAGAAGTGTGTATTTATGTTAAATAGTTTTGGTAGACCCTTTTTTGCCCATTTGTTAACATATAATCAGAAGTTTTTGAACGAAACCTTTAAAATTGATTAAATAAACTCGAAATATTTCTAATAAATAAAATAATATGGAATTACAATAAATTCTCTTTATATTCTCACTGTCGTCTATTATACTTTAATTTAATCCAATTATTTTAATGTTTTTGACAGGATACAGTTTAAATTGAGTGGTTAAAATATAAATTTTCGTACATTTAAATGATATTTGAAAAATCTAAAATTTTATTATTCCATGGAGTGAAATTTATTGAATTTTATAAATGATGTTATCGCAGTCGGTGCCATTATCAGATATCATTAATTTTTAAAAATGTAGTTTACTAAATGGGTCTTAAGTATATTTTGCTGTATAATTCAATATACAGTTTACATTATAAATCTTTGTCTTAAAGAGAATTGAAAACTATTACTAAGTAATAGTGTTTCGTGTTAATTCCCATACATTAACACAGAAAATCCCGTGAATTAAATGGAATACTGTAATTAAATATTAATTATAACAAAATCAAATTATTGAATATTATTTATTTTATCTCTTTTTATCATTTAATAAAGCTTCCATTTTAATTATTATGCTCATTAAATTATAAGATTTGTAATATAGTTTATAAAAAAACTTAATTAAATAAAGAGGAAACAACAAAAGTTATAAATTCGTAAAATATGCAGATTAATTAATATTTTATACATATATTTATATAAAACCCTGTATAATCTGCTAAGTTTATCTCGTTTAGACCTACAGGGATTAAAAGTTATCTTATTTATAGTGGGCACAATAAAATTAAACCGTTTTCTTTTTATGTAGGGGCTTACAAATTTATATAAAAAATTTACAACTTCAAGATACACGTCTTTTTAACGTTTGTGTCGTACAGTTTAATAATTCGGAAACTTTTTTTACTATGCGAAATGCAGTAGTTTTATAAAATATCACGTACCTTATCAAACAATAAACAAGAACTTTATCTACACCATATAGATATATTTATATATATGTATGTATGCATGTATGTATATTAGTTTTTTTTTTTGTGAAAGCACAAAAAGTTTTCGTGAAAAGTTCTTATTTTTTTATGTTTTCATCATATTTTCTGTATTTTACTTCATGATGAAGCAACACAATGTATTTTGGTGTCGTTTATCTCGAACAACCACGTGAATACTGCAAGTACCGCAACTTCAGTATAACGCCAACACTTAAAAGTCCACAAGCACACATGATCCGATCCGAGAGAGTTAGTTTTACTCTGTCTATTCAGTGAACAACTCGTTTCATGGGGGTGTGTCCCAACCACCACCCTCATTTTCACACCAAACGCATTGCGAAAAGAAATGGAAATGATTTATTGTGGAAACTGTTTTATTATTAAAACATGTACCCTAAACCTCAGCCACATTCTATATTATCTATGTAGACTAGAAGAGTGAAAAACTGAAAACTCTATTAAATTATAATTTAAGCAAATAACAATCAACTAATATATTTATTACAGTTTAATTTTCTATGTAGTTTAACGTAATTTTAATTATACCAGACGTTGTGAAAATTAACTAAAACCTTATTTATTTACGTTCGTAAATTATTTTGTGATTAGAATTTCTTAGACCATGTTTAATATTTATTAATAATTATTGTTTCTTCTGTATAGTGTACAAGAAAATATGAAATATATAAGGCTTTGTCTCGAAACGAATTAAAATTTTATAAAACTGTCGCTCAGTTACCTTTAAGTATTTAAGTGGAAAGGTAATTTAGTGCTTCAGGTGAAGAGAAATATAGAAATTTTTATTGTATCCCTTGAAACCCTTGTTACTTATAACAGGATTAATTAAAAAACAATGTACTATTGGGGGAAAAATGGTAGCTATTTACGAAATTAAATTTTCAATACTTAAATATATTTTAATAATTTAATTATTATCATGCATGTAAATCAATATTTCATTCATTGAATTTAATTTGAATTTTATGGATATACATATAAGAATTCTTAAACTCATAAATTATATTTTAAACTGCAAAGGCATAAAATAATATCTATAAAATGATAAGTATACGAGATAATAAAATAAACTTTATTATTACATATTTGTCATAAACGCTAATTGAAATAATTGGTAATCAATTTAAAAATTTATCTTCATACATATATGAATTTGTACGAATTTTTCTAAAATGATTTCGTTTTATATAATACGATGCAATCTATATTAATAATTTCAGATAAAACAAGAAAGAGCTTTAAGCTCTAACTAGAAAACTGAAAAACTAGCAGCGTTTTTGTTATCAAACATTAAGTACCTTAGTGTTTGATGTTATTATACCAAAATAACATTGCTTGGCATATTGCCTATACGGAAACGACTAACTAATATGGGTTTAATTATATATCCTGCTATTGTGTTTTCTTCGGATAAGAAAAAAAATTAATTTTTACACAATAGTTAGTTTCTGCAACAAAAAAGAATTAAACTAAAATAATTTTTTCTGTTTATATCTCCAACATCTGTTTAGTAACGATTTAAAACTTCCTAACCAGAGTTTCCTTTTGCACACACAGACACACACACACATTTTCCGTTCCATTTGATCACTACTTTTATATTTTTGGCGTTTTCAGTATAAACGATTTAACATGAACAAAAAGGAAATTAGTCTATGTACGTGTAACGAATGGGCCTTGATGAAAAAAACTATATTGTTTCAAATTTTATACACGGCGCATTCGCCAAAATTCAAAATAAGTTTTTTTTTGATTTAACCGGAAAACGGTTATTAAAATTACGTATAATTGTGGTAAAACTTGTAAAAAATTTTTCTTTTCTGTATAAAATTTTATTCAAACACTTTTTATATATGGATGCAGTGTTTTTAATGTTTTACTTAAACGAATGATTGGCATTAATGCAACTATAGCTTAGATTATCGTATATCCCTTGTCTTTTTTAAACTGCACCTGCTCATCCCGTATATTTTCAAATTATAAGGGTTATTCCTATATACATATTTGTTGGTATGAATATAAGCAGCTTAAATTTAAATTATATCCATCGTACAAATAATCAATTCAACAACTCGATTATTTTTATGTCATAAAAGAAAATCCTTCAAATTACTGGTTGCATACGAATAATGAATTAATTTTAAAGGATATTTCTTGTATTTAATCGTAAAAAGGGTCATTCTATAAACAGAATGTTAATTATTTCAAAAATATAATTAAAAGTCTCGTGTGAAATAATTTGAATTAATCAGCTTTATTACAAATAGGCTCAGTATGTTAATAACTTCCAAATTTAGAATATAATGGATATTATGAATACAAAATTTATTTTTAAAATAATTAGTTTGTTTACATGTACAAAATTTCATGAATTCAATTTTCTGTGAATATATTTTATGGAAACCCTTTTTCTCTTAAATAACGTGATAAACTTTTTTCATTTACAACTTTTCTATTATATGGTATTAGATGTATAATGTAGGACATAGAAATATGTTTAAGTGTAACATTGTAAAACTATTACATAGATCTAAAAGCAATTTGGTTGTAAGGTGGAAGTATTTTAGTTTGTTGTAATCAACGGCGCGCATCGATCCATTCAACCCTAATCAACATTAACTAAAAAACTACAACATTTTCTGTTATACATAAGAAAATCCATTATATTTATGTAATAGAAAAGCATATATAAATAATCCTATTGTCCGTTTGTTGTATATAAAAGTATTAAATATCTTTATTTATTTCGATATTATAAAAAGATATATTTTTAGATATCTCAGGTAAATTTTTTGCTTTTACCTTAAAACCGTAACAACTTTAAACGAAATATATATAACATTTTTTTTTCAATAAGGACAACAACTATATATGTATACTGACGTTTTTGAAAATTAATTGATTTCATAAAAGCGAAAGGTAATACCCTTAAATAATAGGTTATTCTATATTACATTCAAATAGTGTGGAGAACAAAACTTTTTTCAAGTTTCGCCAATTATGCGGGCTTATAGAAACGTTCAAAGAAATAATACTAAGAAGATGATGGTCCAGTATTGGGTATCTTGTTTTATATAATAATTATAACTCGATTAGTGACGTTTATTGTTAGAAATTTGTGAGCTTTTCGGTAATTCCTGGAAGGTGGGCTTTATAATATCGTAAAAAAATTACAATGCGGAAATGAATGATGGATTTAAGAATTTTACCATAAATATATTTTAAAAAAATATTTTAGTCGAAAAAAAATAAAAGTGAAATGTTGAATAGAAAAACTTACTTTTACCTGACCTAGCTAAAGTTTTATAGTTATAATAACTTGTTTATTTATATATCGTTCAATAAAAGTATTTATTTATGTAAATATCGAAAAATAATAATAAAAATGTATTTATTTTAAAGAAAATATGTAGTTTGTATTCAAATTCTTTTTTCTATGTTTCACCACAAAGTTTTCTTATTTTTCACATAAAATTTCACTCTTATTATAAATGTAAAATGAATAATACACCTTGACATGATTGAAATGATCTCTTATGTACACAATAATATTGCTAAATCTTATACAAGAATTTCAGAAAATAAAAATTTATTAAGTAAGTGAAGGTAGCGACTTAAATTCATCAATATTATACTATATGTATGAAAATTTATCCATTTGAATTAGAATATAGATAATACGTATGTGATTAAATTTTTTGTCTAATTATTAAACCATCATCGATTCCCACACATTTTATTGTGAAACAAATAATATTGACAACTTCATTAATAAAATAAAAGTAAATAATATCAAATGGCGTGCAATTTTTTAATGCCATCAACATTATATATTTATATGCCTATATATAAATGGGGGTAAAAGATTAAAATGAAAATCTTCTCACATGATATTCGATATTTAATATATTAACTAGTTTTTCTAAATAGAAAATAGATTTATGATTTTATTTATTTTCATTCTAGAATCTTCTTAAGCCAATTAAATTGAAACAACTATATAAATATATTTTAATATTATGTATTTTTAAAAAGTTTCATGTTGTGTTCTATTTTTATTATATTTTTATGTAAATAAAATGCATATTTCTATCAATATTGTAAAGTTTATTTAAAAAAGACATTATAAAATTCACGTTTTACATCAACTTTCACTAACATTGTATCTATTAAAGGTAATATAAATTGAGAACGCAAAATTAGACCACGATTTAAAA
>SSSI01010005.1:0-21756 GCA_004796505.1 Oryzaephilus surinamensis
TACAGGAATTACATTATTTTTGAAATAATAATAATTCGTGGAATTTGTAATTTCTGTAATTATTTTCTTTACATAATTAAAATTTACTTTTTAAAATCCAATTACTATATTTTTAATTAAAGGAAACTCCTTGGAAATTAATTTCTGAAGCGTAGATCTTACTTTGTGTTCAACTATATTAATAAGTTTTTTTAAACAGTTTGGTGTTGTTTAGATGCAATCCTCCTTTTTATTCCCAGAAAGATTTAATAATAAATTTCATATTGCACAGAATGGAATTCATCAAGAGAAAAACTTTACCGGAAATGATGTGCATTTATTACACTTGGAAATAAAAGTGGACAATATTGATGAATTTCGAAGAATTAAAAAGGGAATTTTTATGACGCAATTGCCAATATTGTGCTTTTGTATAAAACAAAACGTTATTGGATTTTATTTACAGTTTATCTTAATTTTAAAGACTATTGAAAATAATGGTTGCATCAAATAATGATTATATTAAAAATAGAAGATATAAAAACAATAAAAAAGCACATGATACTTTTTCCTTTGTGATATTTATATGAAAATTTAATACCGAGTAAAATATGAGTTTTTCGCAAATCTTCTATGTTTCGGTGGTCATTCTCAATTAAATTTTGATTTAGTAAGTTTATTGTTTAAAACGAAAATAAAAACAAAAGGTTGTTGTTGTTAAATTAATTCACAAAACGACATTAATCTTTTTTTCGCTTATAAAATTTATTTTAAAAGGTGTTAAAAACAGCGAGTGAGCATGTTTTCTTTTTTACTTTTCCTTTTATTTTTTTTTTTATTTTGTAAAGTTTCCTTAATTTCTGTTGAAATATTAATAAAACGCGCGTGTTTAAAAATTATACCATAAGTTATGTACATTTTTTAATTAACTTTAACGTCGACGTAACGTTTATTATAAAGAAATGAACATAGCTATATTCTCTGTATATGTGTGTTGGTAAATGAAATATAATTTTGGTTTGTTAAATCCAACTCTGGACATTATTTTTATGTACTTCTACACGTTATACTTTTTGTATGGTTAATTATTGAATTACTTTATCTCAATAGATTATAATATAAAACCGTCGACATAGTTTTGCGTGCTTTACTTGATAATGTAATGTTAAAAAAAATAATTATATTACCCCAGCTTAATAGCATTTTTAACGTGAAGCTATTATGAATATTTTATAAAGCAGGTAGGTATATAATATCTGGAAAAATTATTTATAATAGATGCATTATATGGAAAAAAGAACGATCTTTCGTTAAAAAATTGTTTAATTATAATTTAATCACAAAAAATTACCAGGTTTTTAGTAAAAATTTACCTTTGTTATAAATAAAGCTAAAATTTTGGAAAGTATAACACTATAACATTTTAAATTCATGTTCGTTATTTTATATTCACCTGTACTCATATTCACTGAAAATTTTCAAGAAGTATGTTGTGTCAGAAATGCATTTTGGTGTATTTAATTCAGTGTTAAAATAAAAAATTACTCTCTTCCGACGAAAACTATAAACAATAAATCTTGAACATTGTAAAATATGATAGTAGAAACATTGAAAAATAAATAACAAGAACGAAATATATATATGTAGACATACTCATATTTACTATAGTAAAAAGACTTCATCCATGAATATTTTCTCCTATGTCACAACTTTCACCGCTTTACCATAATTTTCTTGGAAAAGCCATTTGAAACTTAAAACTTATAATATGTAAGGGAATGCACCGAAAAATGCACTATTTTTGTACTTTTTCCATATTTATTAAATGTAACTCAAATTATTAGCAGAAACTATCATAAATGTATTCTTTGTAAATTTGATAAAAATGAATTTATTTGCGTAGTAGGATATCTAATACATATTCAATTTTCAATTCAACATACATATACATACATACATATATTGTACGTTGTACGGTTACTTACATATGAGGAGCCGCTCAGGACATTATTATTCTTTTTGAATATACACACATAATTTTAAAAAATATATATACATTTGAATACAAAATTTTAATAAATATATAAAAATTTTTATTAATTAATTAGACTTTATATTAATACATACATACATATGTACATATTGTTTTATAAAATAAAATCTTTTCACATGATATAGAAATTTTTATATACATATTTATTAAAATTTTGTATATATTTTTCAAAACGAATAGTAATGACCTGACCGGCCCCTCATACAACACGTTCGATTTATTTTAAATGAACAATAAAACACGATAAATATTTAACAGTATAAACGAAATTTACAGAATGCTTAATATAAATGTTTATATTTGTGAGTGTATGTAAGTATACAACCATACAAGTAGATGTTTATATTCAGTATGTAAATTTTGTATTAAAGTTTTAGTTTAGTAAGTTTCCAAACAAAGCTATAAGTCTCCAAAATAATCTCTACATTCTATAAGAATCACTTTGTTTATGATCTAAGATTCAAAGATTTAGTGCATGCTGTATATGTATTGATTTTGTTTAATAAAACTGAAACCGTTTACCTTATAATATTATAAATGTATACTCTATTCAGATAGGGAAGAAAAATCGTCCATCTTGAATTATGACGTTTTTCAAAATCATCCAATAATTGTGTACACTTGCCACAATGCTCCACCTTCTAACCTTACTTTCAACCAATAAAATTTAAAAAATTAAATCACGTGGAAGCTGACTAATCATAACCTTTTTCTTCGCTAAATGAATAGACCTTAGGTACCTATTTTATAAATGATTGAAGAAAAAATCTTTTAAATTAGTCTTTTAATAAAATCTATATTATTTACAAATAAAATGTATATACCAAATGTGAACTTCAAATACACTTTAGTTTACTGAAAACTTACAGTGGTAATTTGAAACTATATGAAATGGATATTTAATTTATTTTTCAAGAGAATGTCAAATATTAGGATTTTTTGACTTCATTAATATTAACGTAAAACAGTAATTTAAAGTTTGTCTTTTAAAGGAAATAATTGTAAAGAGGAGTAATATTGCGGTACCTGTTTGAGCCCTCAGATATCTGTGTAGTAATTAAAGTAACCCTTTGAGATATTTAATTAAAGTAATAAGGATTTAAGTGGATAGCTGTTGAAATAGGGTGGACAAGGGAAGAAATAAGGGAACGGTTATAGAAAGTTTAAGGATAACGAATTTTAATATATGTTCTTATACCTGTTATATTAACATTAATATAGTTTATACCTCAGAATTGAGGTTGTACTCAAATAACACAATTTGTATATTATACAATGCAACATACTCTCTTAGAAGATGAACTTTTTACTCATGTAATATATTGTAATGAGCATCATAGCAAATTCTTAATTAAGAAGTAGCCAACTTCAAAAGCGGTTTAACTCTAGTGCCAGTTTAACCACATTTTCCTGGTGTATGGCTTTGAATATGCTAATATAATGGTCCGTTAGATGAGAATATTGCGTAATAGCTTAATACAAGGAATGAAGGCTAGGACAATTGCGTATGCATGAAGGAGGCGCCAAAAACTCTCTTATACACACTAATTCCAACTTTTCTTTAAGCTTATTTTTGATACGGACACTTTTGTATCTTTCTCTCTCAACTCTTTGTGAAATTCCCTTGTGGACTATAGAATTTTCAAATCAAGTCATGGAGAGTTTACTTTCTTAGTTTTTATCAATGTTAAATATTTCACAAACTGACAATTTACTATTTGTAAGATAAACTTTATGTTTCTCGTATATTATAAAAATTTTAAATCACGTTTTAATTCTATTGTATAACCAACACCAAGTTTTAGAAATTTATTTATCTGTGTAATTAATATTTAACAGCCCCACAGTTTAGGTGTATACCACAAAAACATTATTATAAAACCAATTAATTTAAATTTTATTATTTTGATAGCCATAAGGATAATATCTTACAATTTACATCCTTAACCAAATGTTCTTAATTCTGAAAAAAACTCATTAGCTTATAAAGTATTTCTGTAGAAAAACCCTATATTACACAACCACACAGTACTTTATTCTTAAAAACAGCAATTTGTCTGGAAATATTAATCTAGGTTTATTTTTTTTTGCTGTGTGCAGTTTAATTCACTCATTTCAAAGTTAAATATTTTGTTTAGATTTAGAAAGAGAAGAAGAGATATAATTAAAACTAAAAACCATTGTAATTAACGTTAAATTTTTTTGTTTGTATTCATGTAAATACATATTAAACAGAGACAGTTTTATACTATTTTTGAACCAAATGTTTAATGTATATTCGGGTTATACAAGTTTAAATACATAATTTCTATATATTTTAACGAAAATAAACAATATTACTGTGGAATATCTTGAGTAAATAGGCATAAAAATAAATAAAACCACCGCGTATATGTATGTACATATAATATATACATGTATACAATTCTTTCTGTTAAACATAAAATATTTGTTACAATTCTACAAATAAAACAATATTTGTTTTTTATTACAACATATTGCTTGCAGATTAATCTAAATACGAGTAATATAAAATCGGGATTTCATGAACTCAAACATTGATTTTCATAACTTCTTGCTCATTAAAATTGACTTAAATTTTTTTTAACAAGAACGAGCGATTTTATTTTAAAACTATTCCTACCAAATACATGGTATTTTTTATTCAGTAGAAAGTATAGTTTTGAAGAAATAACAATAAAAAAATTACTTACTCCTTCAGGAGACATTCTTGCAGACTAGAAACTTTTTTAAATCACGTAAAAAATTTACTGGGTACCGTTTTACATATAAATTTTTAAGAATATTATTTTTTTTTATTTTACACTAGGAGTAATATAACGTAAACATTTATGAGTCTGTGTGTGTGTGTGTGTGAATAATACTAATAAATTTATATTTAAAAAAAAGTATTTGAGAAAAAATCTGTTTTCTCACAAACAAACCATCGAAATGGAAAAATTCCTTTAAAAAATTTGTATAACTCCCTTAGTTTTGCCATATAGCAGAAAAAAAGAACGTTTTAAATTATTTTTCCAGTTCAAACAACCCCCTAGTAGAACTGTTTCCTGTTTTCTTTATTATAGGTATATAATATATATATTATATATTCTATAGAATTTTTTTAAATCATATGTGTATATGTATATAAGCCTACATGTATGTACATATACATTTTAACCAAAATAGCATTAGGTACGTACATATGTATGGCATAGTGTATTTTTTGTGGTAAAATATACGTTTGGCAAGTAAATCGTACCTATAGTATGTGACAAGGGAAATCGAATCCCAACAAAATTCGTTTGAATTGAATGCATTTTCAGAAGATGTCGCGCTGTTGGTAATCAAAATGATTGATTAGAGTTTATATTAACACGTACAGAAATGTCCCCAGTTATAAACCAGATGGATTTTACAGATATCAACGATAACCTCCCAACCTAAAAACCATTTTAATGTAATTTCACTCAGTGTGGTATTCAAAAAAAAGAAATACATGTACGAAAGTAAAAGATATACACATTCCATTCCTTTTACATTCAACCAAGGCGACTATTCAAATTGATTTTTAGACAAAGTCTTATAGTTTTGTATTTAAGTCACAAACTGAACTCAGTGACATCCATTTTTTCACGGGTCCTTTTCCTAAACGATACGAAATATATATATATACCGAAAGAACGAAACTTGCTGATACTTAAACCACTCACGCACAACAATCTGTGCAACAATCCGATTTAAATCTCTAGAAGAATCGTCCGACACGGTTTAAATCATTTAAGATTTTTTTCTTTATAAATATAATGGGTAGATTTTACTTCATTTTATGTACTAGGGACACTGTAAGCAAAAGATTTAATTGATTTTAATATTTTTTCCCCTTTCAAAACAATAACATCCTATATATGGATTTTAGACGAAATGAGATACAGAGAGTAATCTTGTTAATAACCAAAATAATTTTGTTTATTTGTTTTATACATGTTTTTTAATAAAAAAATAAAATCTGTTTATGTGAATTACACCTTTGTTGAGTTTAGTTTGAATTTCATAAATATTATACTTTTTTTTTAGAAATGAAAACAAAGCGCCTATTTTTGGATGTTAATACCATGAACATATATAATTTTTCATTTTGTCCTAGAATAAACATTTTCGGTGCAATATTTATATACATAATGTATATATAAAAATATGTATTTGCAATTATTCTTGTACTTGTTAAATTAGCAAGCTAGTTAATCGGATTTAATATTATACATAAAGGACAATGTTAATCAGTTAAATTGTTCTGAACTCTTAGAACTAATAAAGCGCCAGTTTATAACCTAAATATTGACTAAATTTTATACATGATTCCGAATTAGCAACTTTAATGTTACAATATTTATTAGGATAGTTTAAACATGGATTTTAGAAGTCAACCTTCATATAAGTCGAAGGAAGAACCATTTTAATGAAAATTGATTGAATGGTTTTAATTGAAAATTAGAAAACGTTATCATACTTTATGATATTTTATGGTTTTTATATGTGGAAAATATAGTAAATATGTTTAAACGTGGGATATCCTTTATCCTATTTAACTGAATAGAAGAAACATTACACTAATCAAAATAATATAACTCCACTTGACACCTTGGGCTACCCCATTTGTATCATATGAATGATGAATTATACAAAGATAAGACAAAAATACGTGCAACGAAACAAAATGTGATCGTTCTTGTAAGCAAGATGAGTTACGCCGATGGATGTCGTTGCTTGGGCTAACATAATCGATTTCGTTCAAGGAAATGTTGGCATTTTGGGAAAAGGAAAGCACTAAAGAGTGAGAAAGAAAAGGGACGACACATCTTTCTTTTCACTGCATTTAAGTTTGATTCATTCTACCCTATTCTAAGCATTACTTATTGCTGTCATCTCGATTGATTACATTATTTAAAATCCTCAATTTATCTAAAACTCAAATGTTATCATCCCAACAAAAATCTTGATATATTTTATGTTTTCATCTCAATCCATAATAGTATCGAATCAAATACGATATATCAAATGCAACAAAATACAAATCGATCATTTTTTATATACATACCCACATTATTGCTATACGGTTTTTTTTATAATAATAATATTCTTTGTATACTACATACTTTAATTTTCATCACATTTAATGGTACTATTATATAATTTATCTTGGTATAAAAAAGTAAGATAATGTTTCATTGAAAAGTTTCCATTAGAAGAGAAACAGATGCTGTCAGCATATGCAAAAAAGTTTTCTCTTTCAAATTATAAATTGATTTTAAAGTTAAATATACAGGGTAGGCCCCTGAGTTACATTTCACAAACTTAAACAAGATTAAGTCACAGTAAAAGGGTAAATCGTCCAGTATAATATGTGTATTAATATAATATGTATTAATTTTTTTTTTTAATTTTTGGTTTAACTGATTTTTAATAATAATTCATATTCAAACTTCCGGAATATTTGTTAATAAAATCATTAACTTAATAATTAATAAACATTTAATTATAGAATTATATACACATATTGTTAACAAATATTTTGCATTATTAAAGCTGTTTTGCATTTTAAACGTAATTTCGATCAGGTTTCCTGTTATATTGAATTGCTCATTATTTGTACAATACAGATATTTCACTATTTCTCTATTAAGTCTCACTATATGCACTACATGGTTAAATAATAAATTATAAAAATACATATATCAATATTTAATTAAAATGATGATAAATTAATTTTGCTTCATTGAAAATTACTATTAAGTAATGGTAATTAATGTCATCAATGTATTAACGCATATTCAACAAATTCCAAAAATTTTGCAATGTTAAACATATAAGATGAGAGTTCAATAAAAATTTATTGAAAATTAATAATATTTTTTTGTACCAGAAATGATTTAAACATAAATATATGCATGTTATATAACATGTAGAAGTGAAATAGCCGGAAAATATATTCGATAATTTATCATCATTTCATTTTAATGACAAATTGACCACAAGAATAATTAGTAATGGAAAATCCCAGGTGGTATGTTATTATATATATATGTACATACACATGTTCAGCAATAAATAATTAATAGAAAATCATTTAACAACGATAAAATTCTTTTAATATATATCACAATCTATTTGCTTGTTATTTCAAGTGAAAATATATAATAATAACATGTCAATCTTGTTGTACACATATTTGTTGAAACTATATTTTACATACTATATAATTAACAATATAACCAAACCACAAACAAACAAGGTGTTGGTAACGCATCCCAAACATGTAGATTAGATGGCTAATTAAGGAAGCTGCTTACAATGTACACACAACATGTCAGAAAAAAGATTTAACCAATATTGAATCCCAAGTGTTTACCGAGTAACACTAATGTTAGCTACATTGTACACTCGGGTGTACTTTGCCGGTTAGTGATTTTTGATTTTCTACTTGATTTATTATTCTATCTAACAATTTATGCATTTAATACGAGATTTAATGCGTTATATAGTATGTTAACAACGAACAGAAAATTTTAATCTCTTTATGTTCAATTAGAACTTAGAAGTTTTGAAATGTTATTAAATTATAAATTATTTTAATAAAGATACGTTTTTATTTTTTTTTTTTGCTACATCAGTTCTATTATTTAGTTATTTAGTACATTCAAATAAAGCATCCTCTAAATGTCTTTGAAATATTCAATTTATCCTATAAACATTTCATTCAAAGGAAGATAAGTTTATATGGATTTATTTAACAAATATCATAATATAGGTATGGAATTCTAAATATGTTGAAGGAAAACCGCATTGAAATCGAGCTATAGAATTAACGGAGATATGTATATGTATATGTATGTATCTATTCATGTTTAATATCATGTGGGTCGAAATGTCGCCAAATTTATTGGAATATCATGGGAGAGGTAAACTGTGTCAAAAAAATATTTCCGATAATTATGATAAGTATTTACATACTTAAATACGTACATATTTTGCAATTATGAATTACGGTATTTAGGGCACGTTGTGTGTAAATAGTGAACTTTTTTATACATTTATCACATACTATTATTTGCACAGTTCAATGTAAACCAAAACCAGATAAATACCCCTATGCTATTATAAAATCACCACGTCATGTTTTACATTGAAAATAGTGGTGGGTTCTCTTTTTTTCTTCCCATATTATTTGTGGAACTAAACAAATTGGGCATTAAAAATAAAGTCACATCTTTGGTATAAAATAGAATCCCCTAAAATATTTTCAAGGTGAATCAAGGTAAATCTATAACTTTTTCTTATTTTCCCTTTTTCGTTCCCCTTTTTCTTGTTTTATTTTTCATCTAATTGCTACTCCTCATTTTGGTCTATATTGTTAATTGGCACTGTCGTGTCGTGCAACTGTTAATGATTTTCCTTTATAGTAATTTACTTTTTGACGACGTTTTCTTTATACAAAAGAAATATATTCTACAAACAAATTGTTACAATATTTTGTTTTTATCGATTCATTGCTAATGAGGGTTTATTTAAAAAAAAAAAAAACTTAAAAAAATTTGTATACATATATCTAATGTTATAAGTATTATGTAATAAATATTAAAATTTAGTGAAAAATATGTTTTTGATCCAACTCGTCTGTATTATCTACACATATATTGGAAAACAAGAAACAAATAGAAAATCTATTTTTTGATGCTTTATATTAAAATTTAAAATTGAAATTTCAACAGTGAGACAACAGCTAAAGAATAGTCTCAAAGTATCTGAATAAAATTCAACAAAAAAAGGAGATAAGAACAAAGTTGAAATCACATCTACATTTAAAACAAAAAATCTAATCGGATTTTAAAAATACTCTTTCGATCGTTGGCTTTTTTTAATAAAAATAATATTTATATTTTGCCAATCATATATAGCAACAAAAAATTCCAACAAAAACTATTCAATAAAATGAAATGTCGTGATTTTATGGTCGAGTATTTCATGTTAAGTTAACTTGATGGCTTCATATTATATTTCTAACTTCTTACACTTTGAAATTATCGTAAAAATAACAAACATTATTACTTATAGGAACTTTAAAAGGATTCTTATCGAATAACTTAATAAACAGTAAGTAGTACATAGATTTAAAAGTTTTGCAACAATATAACATTTAACAATTTTGCACATGTTAATTAAATAAAATTTTTACTTAATAAGTTCGAGATTACTAAAAGCTTCCAAATTAAATCCTATAATCTCTTAATATTGAACCAATGTTGCAAATTATATAAATATTTGTGCATAATAATGAAGGTTAAAATGTGGTAAACATTGCTTCCATTTAACTATTATAAATGACGTACAACTTAGTCTTGTGGAATATTAAATCCATTGCATATAATCCACATTTAAGCAAATTCTAAATAAAATTACACGTGATTGAATTACAATTTCACTATTTGTATAATACAGTAGCGCGCCACTATAATATTAAGTGAATCCTATAGTATCAAATATATTAAGCGTATATTATTAAAAAGCACCATTGATATCAAAAGGGTAGTTCTATGTGTGTAAATATTGAGGGTTTGTTTGGTCTCTTAGCTCTAGGGCTGTTAAACCTGATGTATTACGCAGTCGACGATGCGACACCGCACTGCATATACTATTTAAAAGGTTTAAAAGAGATTTTAACATTTCAAATTTTAATTAACGAATAGTTCATTAGATAAGCTTTTAACATAAACTAATATTTTAGAGAGAAACATACCACATATTCTTTAACAGCACACAGTGTAGCCCAGAAAGATTGAGTTTTATTTTTTAAAATTAATTTTCTTAATTTGAATTTGAAATTTATGGAAGGTGCAATATTAACATACAATGCTAATGTATGTACGTATTGTCTTCAGATAATCATTGTTATTGTTATTGCATCTCTAGACTTACATGCATTCATTTAAATAATATTGCTAAACGCTTCACTGAAAAACCTCGTATATGTTAGAATTTAAAATACAATATGTGCAGTCCATAATTACATAATACATTAACAAAAAAAAGGTCCACTATAATATAGCATGTGCATAGTTTAGATTTTTTTACATGCCGATAATTAAAAAAAATATCTAGTCTTTGTTCTCTCGTAGACCAGAGCCAATATATTACTATTATTGATTAATCCACAATTATCTGACACAAAGGCATTTGTAACTGAATATTAGGTATATAAAAGGCATTTTTATATAATGTTCAATGAAAATGAAAAGCGTCAAAAATTACATATAACATAATAAACTACGGATATATAGTGTCTAGAAATAATATATTTTACACGTAAAGTATTAGCGAGATTACTCTTTGTGTGAAAATTTGAAAAAAATTTCTAAAAATAGTGGTGCACCATCTTTGAGATTAAAGTCATATATAATATAACAAATATGCATAGTAAATTGAATGCATAAAGTTTTGTTTTATTCAATTTGTAATGATAGATACGTATATTTTTATAGTTTTGGAATTTATAAATAAATAAGCAACTACTTACATATAGTAAATAATGGTTACGTGTTTACAGATGCTTACACAAATTATTACAACACCATAATATATATATGAAAATGTTTCAGTTTATTTTGTTTAGTTTTATATAATATAAAGTTACATCGTGCTGTACTACACTATAAATTGAAAATAAATTTTGATTATGAAAATTATAACGAAAATGCAATTAACAGGTATCGAAAATGAAATTTCCTTTATGAAATTTTCTATAAAAAAGAAAATCATAAGAAAATCGTTATTCAATAACCTTCTTATTTCAGCTTCATTGCATTTACTTGATGTAAAACAATGTAACTTTTAAATCAATCGAGAAATAAATTGAATTTTGCATAGTTTAACCACCAGATAGAACACAATTTATCATCCGTATAGTATTTTAAGAAATTTTCTTTTTTTTTATCAAAATATCGTACATTACAAATCTCCTAATCTACAACGGATAAATTACTAAAACTAACAAATTTCAATCCAATTTAATTTAACTTCATACAATTGTTTTTGAATTTGCAAATTTAAATACTTAATCCTACTGCCGTCAATGATGTTTTAAAACAAACAAATAAAACAAAATTTTTAATATGCTTAGCACAAGTGTATGTATTTAAATAAGAAAAATTCCATTTTGATTCACCAATTTTTATATTTATTTGAATAAATAAAAATTTATGTCAATATTTGTTCTACTTTTTTCAGAATTCAAATTCATGCATGTCCCAAAATGCATACATTTTCATTACGTTACCATCATTTCGAATGTATAGAAAGTGATATATAAATTGTGAAATTGTTCGATACATAAACATGTCAATTGCTTATTTGAATGCACTTGTTCTTATGATTCTAATTAGGCTATTTTAAAACGTACAACCTTTTGTCCAAACAATAAAAAGAAATATGATATAGCTATTTAACATATAAAACGATTCACAAACCGCCACAAGAGTCCCAAGAGTTTTTAAAAGTATAAGAAATTTAAAATAGAAAATTTAAAAAACACTGTATCATTTCGCTCAATATATTAAATTCTAGTGTATGAAAATTACATATACAATAATAATCTTCTATTCGGGATTAATATTTAAAATTGTACCTGAATATATTAAAAGTAATATGGTTATTTTTGAAAATAATTTCCATTTTGATACAATATATGTATATAGCTTAACGAAATATAGGTAATAAAAAATCCACAAGCATAACTGCGATTTAATTCAATTCATGTATTATGTATGTATATATGGAAAAACAAATAGATTGAACGATTTTTTTGCAGATTTTAAATCTAATGATCGACCAACCATAAAATTGAAAAGCATCTTTGAATGTTAAATATGAACATTGTAGCTGAAAATGAATTACATTCACACTTTTTACATTCGAAATATAAAATCTTTGTTTCGTTAAAATTTAAAAGACAATTCACTAACTAGATGGAGTTTTTTTAATAAGAAATTTTCAACAAGAACACCTAAATAAAGTTTTAAAACGAATAAAAATTTTCAACTTAAATATTAATATGAGAAAACGAAGAGAAATTGAAAGTTGTCAGTAAATCGTAGCGTTTTAATATTCCAATGTAGTTAATTTAATAATACTTTAAAAAAATAAATTGTTTTTGTTTCAAGTGAATTGATTTTAAATTAAATAAAAAGTGTGAGCAATTAGTAAATTAAATAAAACCATACATATGTATGTATGTAGATGAAATTGATTTTTGGGGAAATACTATAAATAATTTTTTAATTACACAACAAAAATATTAACAGTTTTATATTAGTTATTTCACAAAAATAGTTAGGTTTCGGTAATTTGAATGTATTTAATATTATTTATAATCCTAATTTTATTTAAAGATACTATACATATATAAAACTAAACTTTTCACTTTGGTTTTGAATTTCGTAGAAACTAAATTTGTTTTTCAAGTTTACTGTTTGTTAAGTTAATAAAATTTCACATTCGCATTTAAAATTAAGCATGTAATTCGAAGTTAAAAACCGAAAAAAGATATTGCTACTATTAAAAGAACAAAATATTTATTATGCAGAAGAATGCATATATGTATGTATGTTTGTATTTATTTTGTTTTTTCTTACATAAACATGTATATATTTGTTTTTGCTAATATCACAATATAATTCTCGTACATTGTCAATTACAAAATATGCATGTAGATTTAATAATATAGAACTAAAAGCACAGCTTTTCTAGAGTGTTCTCCATTTAAAATTGTGTTTAATTCCCTATTGTTTTTGATAATGAAAAGATTCTTTGTTTACCTGTCAGTATATGATGATCAAATAAGTCATTGTTTTAAATTAATCACTCTAGGGGTCTAGGGTTTATCATTCATTCTGTTTTAATCAATAAATTATTAATAAAATAAAAAATAAATAAAATGTACATAGTTTATCATTGTGACAGTATTCATCTGGTCACCGTTTTCAATCTCTTACAATTTTCGTTCGCCATCTCGTCACCCATCGAGATCAAGTAAATTTTCAAAGAATGTTAAAAAAATTATTATCTTTTATAAAATATACAATACATATGGCAACATAGTGAAAGATAAGTATAGCATTTTAAGAAGATTATGAGATTGTCTTGGAACGACCAGTTGGCGTGTACCCGTTTAGTAGCTAGTGACAAGTTTACGCGTTAAATTCTGTTAAAATTTGTATAGAGATTTATAAAGTGACGAGATGACATTTGTACCTATTGCATTTGAATGGAAATTAATTGACAAAAAAATAATTTCTTTTCATCAAAAAAATGTTTACATTAATAATATTAGAATTTTAAAAAATGCCGAAATAATTCACACAAATGGCAACACATAATTTAGGAGTATTAAAAAGGAAAAACGTAGACTATATATCGAAATTAAAAAATAAGCTTGAATTTATTCATTTTTAAACGCACAAGTGGAAAGCGTATAAATTAAATATCACAAATAAGGTCTTTTTATAATATTATGAAACGTAATGTGCTTATTTAAAAATACATTCACGATAAATTTTATCATTTCTATTTCACGAACCAGACACTTGGAAGTTATTTTTAAATCTGCTAATTTTGACATTTTCCGGCTGACCGGAAGTCTCTTTGACCCCAAACGAAAACGGTCGCGAAACTTTTACCTCCATTTGTCCCCTGTGCTTTATAAGGTTTGTACCGTGGATAGGTCAGTGTTTCTATATTACATATTAAATAATAAATACATTCTCAACTTGATGGAAAAAAATAAAAAAATTCTACTGTAATATAAATGTGGGGTATTTTTAACTTGTATAATATACACTATGTATATGAAAATTTAAAATAAATTAGTCGTAAAGTAGATAGAATAATAAAAACTATTTCATATTATAATACAGAGTAAAAGAGTAAATGCATTAATGTTTTATGTGGTTAAAATTACGACAACCCTTGGAATTCGTTGCTGCCATTATATAATATGATAATAATGCATTCTTTATATTATTATTTGCTTTTTTTATTTTTTAATAGTAGAAGAGAACGAAATTATTTTCAGTGAAAGAAAATTATTTGAAAAAAAAATGAACAGTTCGATAAATCCCCCGTAATTGGATAAATCTTTGTTTTATAAAAAAAACTGCCTTGACTGCCTTCATGAGGTCTGCTTCATTCTGGTACAAAAATTGATTTTATTTACATACTTTTTAAATAAAGAAAATTACTTTTACCAACACACTAGTAATTAAAATGATTCTATTGAAATTAAGCAAAAGAAAGCAAAAAATAACAACGGAACACACCCATTTTGTAAAATAACCCACCCTCCAGCTACCTAAAATAGTCCAACAAAGATCGATAGTTTTGAAATTCAGTGAGAAAATATAAAATAAATTTCCCAATATCATTTTTACTGAATATTTATGAATCTAAAAGACAAAAGGGAAGCTTAATTTTTTTATCATATCAATATAATGTTACTTTTTATCGATGTTTTCAACATTAATATGAATGAAAGCGTTTATTTCAAATAAAATATATTTTTTAATGAAATAATACCATCATTTTGTATAAGATATGTGTGATTATTTCTAATAATGAGTTTTTTTTTATTGTTTTTAGGGTGGGTGAAGAAGGTGAATGGAACGTGATCGATGAAATTCTAACTCCATCGAACCAAAGCAGTTATCAAGTTACGAATTTACACCCCTACACAGTATACAGTTTTAGGGTGGTGGCAGTAAATGCAATGGGGGCTAGTCAACCAAGTAAACAGTCCTATTACATGGTTACACTTCGAGAGGGTAAGCATTAAAGGGAAATTACCGTCGGCTGCACTTAACGATCACCAAAAATGTTACTAAAATCATTCAACATTTTCTTAAATTTATTATTATATTAGACAATTCAAATTGATATCAAAAACCCATATAATCTGCCATTCAACAAGGGTAAGATTAGTTTAACTATTTAAATTCTAGATAAAATTGGTAATTTAGTTTAATTATTACAAAATCATAAATTTAATTTGCTAATAACTAAAAAATTATATTGAAACTTGAAAGTTTTTATGTATACTTTTATTTATTGTACTTACTTGAAGAACTTTACGATCTGAAATAAAATATTAACACAGTTAAGATCGTATATATTATGTATAATCTAATAATAAGTGATATTACGTTGTGCAATAATGCATATTTATACAGATAATCATAAAAATCTCTGACATTTTTATAAGATGATATAAAAATACTAAAAACATGTATCACCTATTATGATATACAAACAAAATAAGTTGAAAATAATAAAAAAGAGATGCACTAATGTGAAAAAAGTAAAAACACTACGTTTGCATACGTGTATTCCGGTTTTCAATTATGTAGGAAATTTTATTAGTTATATTACTCATTAGAATAATATTTTTTCTATTTTGGCATTTACTTAGTTACATTTTATTTAACACAACTCAATTTTTATAAGAACAAGGTATACTGCCGGGATTACAAATCGTGCACTAACGTATAAATTTACTTAAAGTATAATATCACAAATAACAATATAAATTAACTAATAGTATACTTATTAAGGTCGAAATTTACATACGCATTTTACCTGATTAAACGATTCATGATCCCGTCAGTATACAACATAAAAACGTTACACCGAATTTTATTTTCTGCAATATATGTATATAATATACCATTTGAAATATCTATTTTGAATATACTCGTATATTCTATATATTCTTGACTTTCGATTCAACATTCAGTTTATGTTTCAAAAAAATGAATATAATAAGATATTTCTAAATAAAAGATAAAAAAATATCATATATCTAGGTCAAGTGAATATAAAAGTGACAAAACATATAATAATGGTTGTTAGATATAAAAATAAAATTTATTAATAAATGATATAAAAAAAACTTACCCCCAAAAACGAAGTACAATATTTCATTAATCCCTGGTGACAGTAGTTCACTTTTTTTTATTAAAATACTCTCGTAACTGAAAAGAAAATTATTTTATTAGTCTGATGTTATTTATCACTATGTTAGTTTTTTCACATTTAATAAATGATCAAATAAATTAATTGTTATATACCTACATATTATGTATTTAAATAAAAAATACATACTGGTATATTATAAAGTATTATTATATTGTGAATGTGGTATTATTTTTAATTCAATCGGAAAGTTTTGTTCTTTGGAAATAATATGTAATTTTTCATAAGGATTTTGTCGTTTAAGTATAAATTTTTTATAAAACTTTTTAACTACCGGAAAATCCAGAAGAAGCACATAGACATCAATGATGAAGTGGCCCTTGGGAAAGTGACAGTGGAGAATCGAAAATGTTATTTTACCAAAAGTTTTATGCAATTTAACAAACTCGTATAAAAGTTTAAATATTTTCGCATTATGACTCTGTGTGGCCAATTTAAGATAAAGCTTACCTAATACTTATGACATACATTTCATCTAGTAAAGATCAAAAGACAATATTCTTTTGGTTGTTCAAGAACAAGAAAAAAAAATTTATTTTCTGCGAATTCAGTAAAAACTCAAAAGTTAAATTTAAATTTATACTATTATAAAATTAATTCGAATTAAACGAAGTTATTCAAATCTGTATACGTATATATACTGTCTAGCTATTAATGACACTGCATTTAACACATTGTTAAAAGTTTTATGTAAAACTTTTGCCTCGAAATACAAACTAAAATAACTGAAATCTAATGTTGTATAACAATAATGCACAAAGTACTGTATATTAAACACTAAATCCTACTATTAACTATAATATAATCAAATAAATTTCACATAAAAATTTATATTGTCTGTTTGTGATACATTTTCAATGTTTTAGAGTTTATAATTCTATTAAATACATATATACAATATACATATATATCAAATTTTAGAGATACATGTACATATATACAAAACGAATATCGGAAAATATTTTTTTTAAGATTTAATGTTTCAAAAAAGGTTAGTCTAAAAATACCAATATCTGTGAAAATGTTTATTTACCCTTAGACATTATTATTGTATTTAATTGCGTTTAATCACGCGAATGTCTGAAACACAACTAATTAAATTCCAAAATGAACAAAAAAAACTTGAACTATTATGTTTTAATTATTTTAATAGAGACTGTTTAACACTGAAAGGGAGTTTTCATATTTTTTATACATTAAGCTAAATTAAAAAAGTGTAAAATGACCGAATTGTATATACTTGTATGTGTAGTAAATTTCTATTTATTTTATGTTGAAAATGAGATAATCACTTTGACGAGCATGTTTCTTTCTTCTTTTATAGAACAGCACTTTTTTTAAAAAAAGCTGCACACAATGTCATATTTTTGCTTTCTTCCATTTTTTCTCATTATCTTTAATGTTTCTTCCATTACTTTCAACTCAATAATACTATATTCTCTTTTATAATACAATAAAAGTGGATATGTGAAAAAATTTATATACTTAATGTTACATAAAAAGCATTACATAAGCCTAATAGAATAACCGAAAAATATAATAATACGCTGGATAATGATAATAATGATTAAAAATGCAATGTACATTATAATATTTATAATAATAATTAAAGTATAAAATTGTGTGTCATTATTTATTATACCTACTTAAAATACATACATACATACATACATATATGTTATATGTATAGAATGATGATGGTAAATTAACGATAATAACAAATTGATTGCATTAAAATTTCAAAATTGCAAAATAGCATGTTTATACAATATATGAATAGTGGAAATAATATCAAGGATACTTTTACAATAATTGTTTAGATCCATGAATAAATAATGAAAGCGTTGTCGGGTATATCTGACTTCCGATGATCTGAATAATATAATGCTTGTATACACCGTATATTTACAAAGCTATTCTGCCTTATAGATTATACAGAAACAACACATAATAGTCGTTATGGACTTAGATCATTCATAATATTCAAATGCAGTCCTCCGGCTATATAAACGAAACAAGATACAAGAAGGAAAATATCCTTATTTTTATCTAAGAAGATAGAAAATAGGACTATTATGTAAGCACGGTCACGGCAACGAATTTCCAAACTTATTTTACACTACACACTACATATTCCACATAAAATTTTAACAAGAAATATTGATGGGGGGAAATTTTCTTTAAAAAATCAACCTTATTTGACCGAGATACAAATTTACGTCTTAACTCAGAAAAAAAAATATAAAACATGCAAACAGTGTCAACAATTGATTGATAACTTCCTTAAAGCATCCCTGTTGAAATCGTTGAAAATGTATTCATCTTAATGTTATATTATTTGTCAGTAGAAAATAGGAAAATAATCCTTCATTATCAAAAAATGAAAAATAGTTTACTTTGTACGATTTAGAATAGTTTATACGTATATATATATAGTGCGTCTACATTTACTGCGTAATTACATTTAGGAGTTCCTAAAGCATCGCTGGATATACAAAGCCCATAAAGTAATTTATCTGTAAGAGGACTAATGAACTAACCATTATTAACTTGGTATTTTGAGTTTGTGATACCCTTAATAGACTGTATGTGTAGTCGTATATTTGTAGTTTCGAAGTTAAAATTAGCTTTTGGTTTATTTCTTTAAAAAAATAAAAAAAGAAACAAAAACACTTTTGTATAAATAATTGCAAAAACAGTATTGCAAGTCTTATATAAAAATATATAATAATGGTGGCAAAAAAGATGGAATATTTTTATGTTATTGTTTTCCGTAAATCATCATTTTGGAATGTATATGGCCGTTTGACGTCAAGCATCGGTTCCCTTGGTCGTTATAGCATCACTATTGAATAGCTTTAGATGTGAATGCTCTCTCTATACTTATATTCGTTGATTCTGCACCAAGTATTGATTCAGTTTTATCCTTAAATGTCAATAAAATTGTCAGTTTGGTAAAACATTTATAACAAGTCATATAAGTAAAAGAAAACGTAAGAGTTTGTAAATCATTTTTTTTCTTATACACATACATATATATATATA
Organism: Oryzaephilus surinamensis; assembly: GCA_004796505.1. NCBI lineage: Eukaryota > Metazoa > Arthropoda > Insecta > Coleoptera > Silvanidae > Oryzaephilus > Oryzaephilus surinamensis. The sequence continues at coordinate 20,153 of SSSI01010005.1, forward strand.
TATATATATATACATACGTATAATGTCCTTGATAACATCAACGCAAGAATAATAGCTAACTGAAGTGGGATATTGTGATATATATATTATTTTATTTTATTTTTTGTTCCGGTCGGTTTGTAAGGTTGGACGGGTTTTTTTTTCGCGGATGGGCGTAATACTCAAACAAGTTTCACGTCTAAGAAACCCGATCTAAGTTATCGGATCGAATTAAAGCCTTGTCACAAAACGCTTTTGAAGTGATCCTTTTGAGAAGATGTAGTAATACTATCAAATGGTAGTGTTTCGAAACCAAACGATGATAAAGTCTTTATATGAAAACTTCATCTAGTAAAGTACGTTTGATGTGTATTATTAGAGGTTGTGGTCGAACAGGGAACAGGAACCATATAGGCCTTATAAAGCACAAAACGCTTATAACAAACCGGAACTAGTCTGTATTTATTGCACCCTTGTGAATTTCGAATCGGTACAATTAGAATGATACCAAAACTATACTCCATTTATATATATCCAAGTATCAAAATGTATCCAGCTATATATATGGAAAATAAGAAATATTTTTTCCAATAGATATTCTCTAGTGTATTGTTAAAAATATTTTCTATCTAGTTTAAATTCGACAAGATCCAACTTCTTGTTTCTTCTTGCCAAATGTACCTTTTCTACTCTCGATTGATTTATATATGTATATACATATATAGTCGATGTGGATCTTTAATTTCCTGCAAGCAAAGTGCTTTCGTCTAGACCTCAATTGTTAGAGTTCGATTAGCGGCATCCAAACTTCGACAAACACATATATACATTTATATACCATATAATATATATGTATATGCACCACACACGTATAGATAAATATACTGCTTCAGTCTATATTTCACGCATACAAAATTTGACCACTAAAACGAGATAGAAAATAGTCGCCATTTTGGCATATAACTGTTATTGTAGGTCTTTCAACCTAACTTTTTCCGTTGTAAAGTGACACTTGTAGCGCTGTAGATGGCTACAGGTGCCTGTAACATATAGGTACCTGTAATAGTTAACTGTAGAAATAATAATTAATGTTTATTATGTTTATATACCTAAATCAAATGTTAATACGTTATTAAAATTATAAGTTTTGAAGGGAAAGCAATTTCATTGATTGATATTTTGCAACAAATTTGTCTACCTCCCCACCATTAATCTAGTAAGTTTTATTTTATTGTGTTACATCACTGTTACATTTGGCAATATATGTATCAATATGGCAGCCCTCTTATGTGGAGGTGTCGGACGTCTCATTTGCGTGGTATATTATGTCTATGTGTGTGGTTGTAACGAACCTCAAGGGACCACAGAAAATAGTTCGATATAACCGAAGTTCGTTATATCAGTTCAATATTTAAAAGTTAAACTTGAATCGGGACTTTCAAATCAGTTCGTTATATCCAAGAAATCGTAATAAACGGATTCGTTATAAGCGGACAATACTGTAATTACCAAATTTGGTATAGGGAAGTCTTTTAATATTTTCTAAATATGTGCATAATTTGAAGAAATTCTTCCTTCTAGAAATGCACGTACTCGTGGTAAGAATTTCGATCACAATAACTTTT